>CM073142.1:29620651-29905651 GCA_037039145.1 Fundulus diaphanus | reverse complement strand
TGTTGAGAAGTTTTTTAGGAATGTGTTGCTATCGGGCAAGTTGTAATTTTTCTGTCATGTCGACTAATGTTGGTGATTTTAAATGCCGTCCGAAGACGTAGAGAGAGAAATGCAATTCTACGCACCTTATGGGAGTTTCTTGGACGACACTGACAGCAGAAACAGCTGATCAGTCATTTAAGATAAATGTTTGCAACGTCAGAACTTATTCGGCAAATGTGTTTCCATATTCCATTTTGCCTATTAACTCTTTTTTGGGAAAGCCAAAAATCACCTCCAGCAAGCATAACAACTATTTTTTACCAAAATTGTGGAAGTTATTTCAGATTTTGCCGTTTCCATCAACCATTTCTAATGCGATACTTCAAAATGCACATAAAAAAACGTTGATGGAAGCACAGCTTTTCACAGAGAAGACACAACCCAAAAGTACGATTACTGTGGCTTTTGTTTTGTGAGCTAGTTGTATCATTACACTCTTACTGACAAGCTTCTCATAGACAGGAATCAAAATTAGGATTTCAACTTAACATGTATGAGGGTGTATCGTGCTGTTCCCTCACATTGATGGTACAATGTGCTGATTCATGGTAGTACTGTTATATACACAAAAACATTATTTTTTTTTGGTCAAATTACAGTCTGTGTCTCCTCTTGATTAATAGTGCCTATTAAAATCTGTCTGCTGGACATGCTCTATTAAAGGAGATGGAGTAGACACGTTTCTGGGACGAGCAAGGGTCCCCCCTCCCTGATGGATTGCCTGAGGCATGGTCCTTTCCAGATGTGTCATATGCCATCTAGAGATGTATTGATGTGCTACTGCTACAGGGAAGGGTCTTCAAAACTATTATGGCTGGTTATATCAATAGGTGAGAACTGAGAAGGAAGAAAGTAGGAATGTAGTAATATGTCGAGCCAACCATAGGAAGGAATTCAGGAAAACAGGTAGACTGAAAGGAGAAAGGACAGTGCACCTGGGTTGATAAATTTAGCAAAATATGGACTGAAGTCCGCTAATGAGGTTATAAGTGGACTTAAATATAGAAGATTGGTCCAGCACCTTGCATTAAGGTTTTATCTTCCCAACAGTCCGTTATCGTCCTCATTAGAGCATGTCCCGTGGTTAATTATTGATCAGCTGCGCAGAGATAAGTCAGCCACCAAAAGCCACATGCTGGGCTTTGAGGTTCAACACTTCTGCCTGCTGGGAGGTGACACACAGACTCACAGACACAAATAAAACCTGCTAATCCTTGTTTACACTTACTCGTCTGCATTAGCACCAGTGTCGGTGTAAATGTAACTCCCTAACAGCCAGATTCAGTGCTTTTTTTTTCTTTAATAGAATCCTGAGTCCTAAGGGGCAAGGTTATTCATTAGGTACTTGCAGCTGTTGAGGATGTTTGTGTAAAGTCACGGAAGTATCAAGATAAAATTACCTTTTTTTCTGCTGACACAGTTTCGTTTTGATGTGTGGAAAGGAACCTCCAGTTGAAGGGGAATTGAAACGTCCTTCTTCTCTTTATGTTGTTTTTGAGATACATTTCTGTTGTTAGCCTTGAGTTCCCATTGAGTGCATATCAGCAGATAGTAGTGACTGTTTTCCATCTTGCATGTATTTATTTATTTATTGTAATGATCAGGATTGCTTTTTTTGGAAATAAACTCTCTTATTTGTTGGAGCTGTTATATGTTGCCATTATGCGATATTGTATGTCTATCACCTAAGAGTGGATAAGAGTTTTAGATTGTGACGTAGATTCAGATCTCAAACAGTTGATTTGTACGGATTCACATTGGTGCTTCCCAACTAAAAATAAGCGCAAGACGCCATTGATTACCTGACCTTGGATTTTCAAGAATTTATGTCTTACACATTGCTGTGCAACTATCACACACCGGCAATGTCAGACCTACCTCTGATTGGGTTTGCAGCTGTGCGCAGATAAAGAAGCCGTTAATGGTGTGACGAGGTCACAGTCTTCTTAGAGGGGCCGCCATACAACGAGATATGGACGATGATTAATCCAGTTCCTCGCTAGTCCTCTAAAGCCTAGCTATGTTTGCTGCCATTTGTTCCTTGTGCTTACACAGGATCTCCATCACTCTATTTTTGACAAGTGGGTATTCATCTCCATGTATGGCATCTTGATTGAAGCAGCGGTCTCAAGGCTGGAGGCCCCTTTGAAGGGGTCTTTGTTTGTGGTAAAGTAAATCAGAACCCTTTTTGTTAGTCCTTGATAAATGCACATGGTTCTAGTCAAAGAGATAGAGCGAGATTCATCCTCAGCTTGAATATGCTCCTCATTATACTGAAATCCCAGGCTTTTCCTTAACCTCACATTCTAAAGTGTAAAATTCCACTCTCAATATGCTCATACATGCATACCCAGGATACATGGAGTTTTGCCTCCACACAAGGAAACAAAGGGAGCAATTGCTTGGTTGGGAAATAATTGAGTGTGCAGTCATTGATTTTCTTGTCTCTCTTCTCTTGCAGGTAAGTGGATGTGTTTTGCCGTGAGGGGTCCGAGGGGCTGTGGGGGGGTAAGTGTGGAATCATTTTTCAACACAGTACACGGTCCCACTCCTCTTTATATCCAGGCATGTTAAATAAAATGCTGCTTGCCTAGAAACCATACTTTTATGTCAATGGTATTCTGCTATATCTTGCTTTTTTTACAATCTCCCATAGCTTTAACAGGTTTCTAGAATGTGTTTCTTGTGTGGCTTTAATTTGATCCCACACATGGTTAAAAACTGGTTAAAATTATTAGTATCATTAGCTAAAATGCTAATGAGCTATAGTGACACCCAATCATAAGACAGCCAGGCATCCTTTCTTGTTCTGTATTCAGTCTGTTACATACACACATATTGTGTCAAGTCATTAGACAAGTGTTGATGCTCGACCAGAGATGTTTGCCGTCAGATTAGAATTAAGTCACCAATAAGTATGTTGGCTTTAGTGTTAGAAGTTATAGGATGATGTTGTTATAAGGCTTGACAGATGCTACTATATAATTCAATTTACCCTATTTCAATTTACATTTTTGACTAAAGACATTGTCATCTATTCCTAAATAAAAATGATGGAGTAAGGCTTTATGAATAGTTCACGTCATCGTTTTGAATGGTTAGAAATGTGATAGTCCCATTTGGATGTAGCGCTAGCATTACAACCGGTATGAAGCTACAGTATATGTTATTTGCATCGTGGTGCTGCATACAACTGGAAAATATGATCTGTGGTTTCTCAGTTATTGACAAAGAAATCATACCTTGGCTATGAACATATTTTAGAAAAAGATGAGCAGATTTTTTACATTGTTTTTAGTTATCATATTGGTCACCAAAAAAGTCCACATGCAACACAAGCAGTCCACAAAATAGTATGTTCTTTCAGCGCAAATCCATTGAGGGCCTCTCCCTAGAGACTTAACCTATGCTGCAGGTAACAATAGAAGAGAAAAGTGTAATGAAATACTTTGACAAATTTAAACAGGGCCCATTATGGATTCATGTCTAAATCTGTGTGGTCCTGCATCTGGCAGACAAAGTTTTATGGGTCTGCTTACAGCTCAGAAAAGGCCTTTGACTTCTTTAAATGGTTTAAAGCCTCAATGCTTATTTGATTAAAAGCAGCGCTGTACAAGACTGCTGCGGAATTGATTATGTGGTGCATAATGCTGAGAAAGGGGATTCCCCAGACTTTATTTAACAATTCACTTAGGTCATTACATTTGAGTTGTGTCACTTATCCAGGATTTATTGCTATTTTATAATCACGGGGTAAGGCTTATTTGTTTTGCATGCGATTCTTCTTGGTCTGACAAAATAAATCTTTCAGTTGAAAAGATCATAACTGTGTTTTGTTAAATATCTGTACTGTTTTCCATGGCTACAGCGTTTACTCCAATTATAAAATAAGTTGGGAGGTTTTGTTGAAATAAAAGAAATAAGTAGTCAGCTGCAGGTTGTTTTGAATGAGTAATCTCTTGAATATTAGATGTTTACTAATGAAGGTGGGGATGTTTGCTAAAGGAAGGTGATGTGGTTTTACAAATCAAGAATGTGCCTAATTAAGTAACACAGCATTAGGATTTGAGCCTGAGATCAAGAGGTGTATAGTTTCAATTTAGACATTGACCTTTTTTAATTGATTTCTTTTCCCTCTAACACAGGTGTCGTAAATATCAAGATGCTTGAAAAAGCAATTAACCTTCATGAAATGATTTACATGTGCTAATCATCTTCGACCTGATACATTTATAAAGAGCTAAATGTGCACATCTGGTTTTTTTTATGCAATTCTTTTCTTAACATGTCTGTTAATATTCCAAAGTCACTTGTTTTCTTTTAGCAAGTCTTGGAAATTATTTTCACAGACATCACACCAGTCAACTGAAGTTAAATTGACATTTCAGGATTTTTAAAGTGAGGTTCCGTTAAAGAGTTGAAAGCCGTCAATATCTTACCTGCACTGCAAAAAGGGAACTAAAAGTAAGTAAAATATTCTAGAAATTAGTCTATTTTTCATTGATTTGAGCAGGTAAATAAGACTATTGGCCAATGGGATTAGCATAAGATAAGATAAGATAATTAGATATTCTGCACTTGAAGAATGATGATGGAGATGAATTGTTCCTTCTTTAAGTGCAAAAATCTTATTTACCTGCTCAAATCAATGAAAAATAGACTAATTTCTAGAATATTTTACTTACTTTTAGTTCCCTTTTTGCAGTGCAGGTAAGATATTGACGGCTTTCAACTCTTTAACGGAACCTCACTTTAAAAATCTTGAATGTGTGTATTTGATAACTTGCTTGGTCTCTTTAATTAATTCAAGGTTTCAAAACTATGTTAGCCAACTTTCTGTCCATCATTTTTGAGAAATACGCAACAGAACAGTATCTAGACACTGCTGCCAAAGCAAAGCAACAAAGATTTTTTTTGACATACAGTTAAGGTTTGTACTACTATAAACCGACATCATAAACAAAAATATGATTGCACTATTATCAATAATAGAGATGAGAAAACAGAGGAATTATCAAGACAGATTTGATGTTTCTGGTTGTGCAGAAGAAGCATTTACTCAATTTGACCTTCTCACTGACACAGAACCTATTGCCACCTCTGGTTGGATCCCTTTATATCAGGTTAGTCTGTGTTCCTGTTATTTTCTTTGTTAGGGAAACCAGGATATATGTTTTTTTCGACATAACCAGACCATTGTTTGGGCTGAAGCCTAACGGTCTGAGGTCTAAGCCTAACGACTGGAAAGTAATTCACCATGCATATAAGTTTGCAAATAAATGTACACTTTGATTTCTAATTAGCCATTAGCTTCTGCTACCCAGGACCAGCTAAATTGAATAAATAATAAATTAAGATGCCAAGAGAGGTGTCGTCTGCAGGTAAATAGTAGAAGTCCACTTTTGGTCTTGGCATCTCTCAGACTATCTGTTAACTTCTGATACAAACAAATCTGTATTTATACTAATGAAGATGCCAAGGAAGTTATACGGTGCATGTAAGGTATTTACCATTTCAAAACTTCTAATAGATCCAAATTTAAAATCCTGGATTATCCTCTTAAATTGGGATATGTGATGGTCTTTGTGGAAGCAAGTTAGAAACACACAAAAGTGTTCATGCAAACATTTGCCCAGCCAGATCTGTTATCACTTAACCTCACGCTGTTATCTTGTTTGTGGTAAACACACACACGAGTGGTTTAGAGATTGCTTGGTTCAGTGTCTGCAACAGAAACACTCTACTGAGAGGCCGTGTGTCCCAAATTAGACCTTGCAGAGTCACAAACCATCGTAATAACAACACTCCCCCTCTGAGACTGTGTGTGTGTGCGCGCGCGTGCATCATGTTAGATTTCTGTCCAAGGCCTGCAGTGCTAATCTTAACCCAATTAAACATTTACCTCTTCCAGAGGAAATCATGGCTTTCAAAAAAAAGAAAAGGAAAAAAAAGCTGTTGACTAAAACTTTAAAGTCTTTCCTGATACAGAGTATTGTGACTGCTTATAGAAGTTTACGTTTTTGGAAAATAAATCATGGATAAATTACTGTTTAATGTTGGGGGGAAACATCTCTTGTGAAGAAAAGGCTAATCAGCATTCATAGTACTGCAAGCAAAGCCTCATGTTTTACAACAAATCCCTGGGATCTAAAACCGTGGCAGAGAGAAATGAATGTCGGACCGCGTGTGCGATGTTCAGATGGCCCATAGCTGACATGACAGTTTGCTAAGCCTCTTAAGCTGACCTTGTACCAAAACTGTATTGTGTTGACATTATCTAGGCAGGAAGCGGCACAGCAATACAATCAGTCTTGGCTGTGTTACAATACTCCCCGCACACAATGAAATGATGTGTACCTAATGCAAATAAACATGAGCTTATTTAATGAACCGAAAGCTACACAAAATACAAAGATAAGTACAAAAATAAACTAAATATAATTTTATCTCCTTGCGCATCATATCTTTAAAGAACGTTACCACTGACTTAGTATCCTTGTTCTAGAACTGTGATAAGAGTACGCCTTGTGATCTTTAGGCTGACTTTAATTTGACTCAGAGAAAATTCTGGTATCACTTGTATGCAAAAAAAACCAACATGTGTGACAAGATGTTTGAGCCTTGGGTTTATGTTTTAACAGAAGGTGCTCAAAAGAAAACTCCACTTGATGAACTGAAGCAAATGACAAATGGATCAAGTACTGGTGGCTGATTGTGCAGTATTCCATGTACCTCTGAAGTTGGATCTAACCCATGATTTGGCTGGCCTTTCGTAAAGCCTTTGGAAAAGCAGTTGATGTGCTTGTTTAGGGTTAGGGCAGGGGTCTGCAACATGCAATTGGCTCTTTGGACTTTCCACAACGGCCCCTAATAACTTTGGGTTAAAATAAATATTAAGAAACTAATGTTTTAGCAGTGTATACAGTAACAAAGTCAGTTTTTTCTGTGGAATAGTTGATTTCAGTTTCCACTGAATGAAACTTATGCACCAGTAATACTTTTTTTTATATCTATTGTTCTTGTCTTTAGGTTGAAAAGGTAAAGTACTTTTTTTTAACCAAAATTTTTCACAATCCTCCATAGATATACACATCAAAATGTTTAATGTTTTTTTAAAAAAAAACCTAATAATATATCTACAATTTGCCTGTGAAAATTCTGTTATCTGGTTTATCGCAACAGCAAACAGGCTTAAATCGGAGGCAACCGGAATATTGAGCGAGCTCAAGTGCGAGCCGCCTGAATTGACAAAGACTGGATAGGTGTCGAAACGTTTTCAGAAAGAAAGTCTGGTTGCCTCCAATTTAAGCCTGTTTGCTGTACATATAAAACAACAAATTTCCTATGGTAGATATTTATCAAAAATTAAAGGTTCTCTCACTTGAAAAGGTAACTCAACATATACTGCTCTAAGCTAGTTCTATTTCGCTGGACTGAGTGCAAATGTGGCTCCTTTTATAGTAAAGGTTGCAGACTTCTGGGTGAGGCTAACCATCTACTACTTACTATTATATTTTCTAACTCTAGCAACATGTTCACAGAAAGAGGTTACACAATATTATGTGTGTGAAAACATTAAATGTTAGCGAAATATAATGCCTCTGTTGTTTATATTGTCTGCAGCTCTCAATATTTTTTTTAAAATGAGAGCTATATTGGATTTAAGGTCAAGGGTTGGTGAGAAGCCTCCAATTTTCCCCCTCTAGGAGACCTATCTGTTGATTTCTCCAACATTGAAATAGGAAAAGATGGCTTCAGTGAAATTAAACTGCATACTTCAACTAAAAATAGGTGTCAAAAGATCAAACCTTGTCTTTTGGTTTTCTGACCAGAAATAAATAAGAAACTAAAAAAGGTTTGTGATATTGTATTACAATCCGTGATATTATATTCAGATTAAATTCTATTAAAATCTCTGTCAGTATGGTGGTAGTGTAGGAACAATTACTGAGGTGGTACTTGTGATAGAATCTTTCAGAACCACACATTTAAAAAAACACTGTATTCCACATCAGTTTCTTTCTACTTATGCGTTTCTTTTTGTGTAGTGCAAGTAAACAAGTATAACTTTATTTATATAGCACCTGTCAAGACATAAAATCACAAAAAGCTTCATTAGAGCCAACAAAGCATTAACAAAACAAGCTAAATTAACAAAAACCTAATTTAAAAATATGTGTTTTTATCATGCTTCTAAAAGAGACAACAGAGTCTACCGATCTCAAGTCCAAAGGAAGACAGTTGCAGAGTCTGGGGGCCAATTGAACAAAAGCCTCTGTCCCCTTTTGTTTTCAGCTTAGTATGGGGTACCATCACTAGCCCCTGGTCACAGGACCTCAGGAACCTCCTGGAGACAAATGGGTTCAGAAGGCCTCTGATATAACCTGGTGCCTGTCCATGAAGAGTTTCCCAAGCTAGTTTAGGAATCTTAAATTGCACTCTGAAATAAACCAGAACATATATAATAAAACATCGATTGATATGATCAGAAAAATTTGGGTTTTCCCTAAGACTTTATTCCAACCTTCACAATAAATGAACAGTGACTGGCAGAGGCTGTATTGGTTGCTGCGACTTGCATCATAATATTCCGACAGAGATACTTGGATGCTTTAGGCCATGTTCTGGGAAAACCTTGCATCCGTCCATCTTGTGATCGTCCTGAAAGAAAATAAGTGAGAAAGAAAAGCGTCTGATATGACTAAAGTGAAACCCTCATCACGACTTTGCTTGAATTTGCATATCTTACACCTGTCCAAAGTGACAAACTCTGCAAGATCAAATGAGACACAGTGGTGCTGGATTGTAAATATTAAATAACAGAGCTCGTTTTTTTTTTTTTTTTTTTTTAGATGAAGAGGATGACAGAAAGAGGTATTTGTGCCGTGATGGCAATCTTGCAGATAAACATCCTTTGTTATGGTAATTAGATGATGCCGATGATGACAGCCATTGGCTGAGGCGGTGAAGAGCGCTCTTCTGGAGCCAATGGCTTTTGTTATCAGTTGCTGGCAGCTGGTAGACCCATAAAGAAATGGAAGCCTACAAGAGGCACTGGGCCCTGAAACAGATTTTTATGTGGGATTCATTTCGCCAGCTAGAGTGAAAGAGAAGAGGGAGAGATGTGGTTGTCTGCCGAATGGCCTCGAGAGCACCACTAAATTTCCTGCAGAGAGATGGAAGCCATTATTAGTACCTCATTCATAGTGGGATCATCAGTTTCTGAGTGTTATTTTTGGCGTCATCCTTGATGGCTTGCAATTTTTAATGTGTTTTATATTAAAACTGTGGGAAAATGCTTATTTTTTAATAAAATGTCAACTGGTAAATTCCATTAGTATTGGGCTGGTAAATGTGTAAGATGTGCTTTCCACATTAAGAACTTTTAAGACTTGCAGTATTTGCATTTATTTGTACATTTGCAGACTGAATTAAAGTGCCCTATATATAGGCTCTTTTGTGAGGGTGCAGTCAGTTACCACTGTTTTTCTTTGCAGATTCTTTTACAGTGCACCTCAATCACAATTTTCTGGAAACACATCATAGATGGGCGTGTTTCTGTGATGAGTCCAGCACTACTGATAACTTCAGCAATCAACCGCTGTTCCTGGCAATCAGGGAGATCCCAAGTCGGATCAATCGGAGAGATGGAGTCAGCAGGCTACCATCCAGCCTGGACCGGATGGCTGCTATTAAAAGTCCCTTCGAACCACTAAAACCAAAGCCACATACTATCTCTCTGTGGTTTCTTTCCTTCCATTCTCCGCTGACAGATGACTAATAGAGGCATGATTATGAGCCACAAATTGAAGTTTGTTTATTCCTCAGGAGGAGTTCAGGGGTTATTTTGGTTGTTTGTAATCAATCACTGAGATGCATTGGAGTTTTCCCATGAATTTTAAAGAGGCTTGTTTTTGTTCTGTCTCTTTGGCATTCTAAAACTATTTTCTTTTTCTTTTTTAAAGTGTCCAATGCCTATTGTTGGTGCCAGGGCATGATTATATGGGGGCTCTCCTCTAGAATTTGATTTTGGGCCCTAGTTACAGTTCACATTATTTATTAAATAAACAGCAGTAAATAAGTTGTGGAGACACAATTATCCTATATCTCTAGTATTTTTTTTCCGGTGTACAGCATTTTTGCTGCATTGCGGGACAATTATCATTTATTTACTGTTTAGTTTGTACTTTAGTTGCATTGTCCATGCAATGTGACCATGTAATCCTTTCGCCATTTTGTACCTCACAGTTTCGTACAAGTTACAGTTTGATAACCTGCAATTTAAGTAATTTTTTATGATCTGCTTGTTGTCCATGTTGTGAGATATAGCTGTATGATGCTGATGAATATTTACCACCAGGAGGTTGCTTTGAGTTATTTTGGTTAATTAAAGATCATAATCTGTCATGTTTTATAAGAGTCTGCTGGGAAAAAATGGGGATTAGAGCCAAAATAAATTCAAGTAGACTGTAATATATATATATAAAGAGCATCTATCTTGATAATTCATGAAAATACTTTATTGCAATTAAAACAATTCAACAATGAAAAATTAAAATTTTCCATATTTTTCCATACATGGATACAGGTTAATTTAACTCAAGGTATAAAATGGATGTAGGAAGGGACATAATGGTAATGCACACTTACAAAAGGAATTTTTGAAGTGAATTTCATTTATAGACGTAACTATACCAACAAATCTTACAAATCTTTGGGTAGGAATCAGTGGGAAAAACATTTCCTCTTACGAACAATTATTTCAAACAAAAACCAGAAGAGGCTAACCATAGCTGTTGCATCTGCATACATGTGTGCCGCTATTTTGGAAGGAAAACAAAGCGTTGGGGGTTTGAGTCCTACCTGACCCCACTCCTGTGCTCAATGGTCTGTGCAAAAGGTCATCTGATTTTGACCAAATGACCTGAGGAACTCCAAGCAGCAGCGCCGTTCACTTATGCCTTGGGCAAGCTAGGCTTGCAATTTCCACTCAAAGGCGTGTGGCCATTTTATTGGTAATCTTTAACATAGACCTTTTTTAGTTATTAACTGAGAATACATTGGTTGCTGAAATCAGTTTACATTGTTTGCTGAAATCAGTTATTAAGCCATTATTGTCAATTGGATGTAGGAATTAACATAATACATACCTCAATGTGTAAGAAAGAATATGAAGGGTTTTCTTTGTTCTGGTGGTGTGTGTGTGTGTGTGTGTGTGGGGGGGTTCTCAGCTCTTAGTTCAGTGTTGGTTTGAACTCCTTGTCCGTTCCTATGTCTGTTGTCATGCACTGAACCCTGAAGGGTGGATAAACTAAGACAATTTGTTGTAGTGCTCTCTTCCCCTGGGATCATAGTCCTTTTTGAGCTTCTGTCTCTGTGCCATTCCTTCATATAATTCTCCTAAAAACATGGCTTTTTTTAACCGAACTGCAGTAATACCTTGTCTAATTTTCTTGTTGCGAAACAGTTGTATTGTTTATGCAAAGGCAATGGTGGATGTTCCTCTAACACCTCAACGAATCCAATACATCTCATTACAAAGGAGATTTAGCTAAAATTTAGTAAAAGGACTTAGATTAAAGCTCAGAGCCTAATCCCTCTGCAAGCCCGTAGCAGAGCCCCATTGATGGATAGTTTTCTCTCGAGAGGTAGAGGGGATCAATAGGCAAACGGCATCATTGATCTGGACTGCTTTGAAGTCATGTCTCTCCCAGCAGAGATCTCCGTCTCTCAGATCCCTGCTGTCCCGCGTCGCCTTCTCTGGTTAATGGTTGTCATAAAACAGCAAGGCTGTTTGCAGAAAGTGTGGTGGCACATAAGGAGGCAGAAGCCAATTCTGCCGACTTTATAATCCGTTTTATGTTTCGTTTTATGCTTGTATTAGTGAGGATTTATTTGCCATTCAAATCGCTTTTAAATATCTATTAAGAAAGAAGCATTGTGGTAACACGTTAATCTTTATTGGGCTGACATATAGTCATATTAAAAAAAAATATTTTGAACATGCGTTTGAATTTGTCCTGTTTGTTAGATTAAAAGAACCTTTTTTTGAAATAACCTTTAAACAGGTGTTAGCCTAAATATACTTTTCATTAAGCCCCCATTTCTGTACTAAAATGTTTTTATTGGTCTGATTTTATATGATGCTTAATGGGAGATGCAACTGTGATTTCATGTCGTATGACAATAAAGCTTTATTATAATCATACAAATTGTGTTTTCATTTGCTGTAAGTGCAGAATCATCATAATTAAAAGAAATGAAGGCTTGAAAACATTAGTTTGTGTTTGAAATACTTGAATTACTGAAATAAATTAACTTTTTAATAGTTTGTAATTTATTGAATGGAACTGTTGTATTTATGTGATTTCTAAAAGAAATTGTGAACAAGATATGGCTCAGTGATTAGGTAAGAAGTCCTTTGTATTATAGTGCATTAACATGTCCCAGATGTGAAAGTGGGACTCTGAGGAACATTTCACCAGTGACATCATCACAGTGGTCCAGACAGACGTAGGCAGCCTTGGACGAACAGACAACCATGCTATTATGTGGTTCTCTGCAGGACTTTGCTGTCTCTCTTAAAACCATTTGTAACTGAGGGGAGAATCGATTTACCCGAGGTGTGGAAATCCAAGTTTTCCAGCTCAGGACAGATTAGTGATCTTTTTTTTTCCTTTTTTGTTGGTGCCTGTTTCCCTAAAACCTCTTCCTTGAGTTTTTTTTGGTGAAATCCTTATTCCCCATCTTCTGTCTGCGCAATGTGCTGATGAAAGCAGTTATCACAGCGTCCAATCATGTGAGAGTTCACTCTGGTGAGCACAATGAAGGGTTTTGGGAAGTCTTGTCAAATACATTTATTTTCAAACAATTGTAAGCACTTAGGGTTTTCATTCTCTATTTAAATACACCAGAACTGATCTTTTGGTTTTTACAGAAAAACTGGCAGTATAGATTATACTACAGTATTATTTTATTATATTTTCAGAAATTATTGTTTCCTCTATAGGCCTTGCATAGTTATTTTTTCCAAGTTTCCCCATTCAGTTGTTTTCATTATTGTTATATTCATTTCATTGTTTGAAGTTAAGACACACGTAAAAATAGTGTTAAAGAACCTGCATTGTAAACACTCAAATGACAGGCATCAGTGGATGATCCAGAGGCTAACCAAAATGAAAAGCAGTGGTAAAATATTCTCCAGCTTGAATGTGAGTTAATACCATATTTAAGTGAAGGTTTATCCAGTGGGCAGGAGGAGATGAGGGGAAATATTGTCTGAAAATATTGACTTGCAGACCAAACAAACTGGCTTATACTTAGTTGCCACGAAGTTCAAAAGTACAAATGTTTTGGCACTATTAGTTATATATTGTGATTTGTGCTCTGATTCTGTCTAGCACTCTCTTTTTTTTCCATACAACTATGTCACCAGAAAGCAAGTTTTGCTGTGACTCATTTAGCCTTAAAACTTGCTTTAAGCTAATACTATGCATGGCATGAAGGGAAAGGATGGCAACATTCTGCCAAAATATCCATCATTAATTTGTCTCACTCACTGAAGACAAAAATTACTTGCTGCTGCAGCTAATTATTGTGACTAAACTTGCTTGAAGTCTGTTTGGAGAAAGCAATTATAGATTTAATTTATCAAAGGGATCCATAGAAATTGGCAGAGGTTTTTGTTCTGACAGAGCACGCCTAAAAGGTAAAAATAATGGTAAAACAACACATTACCTGGGAAACTGTGCTCTGAATCAACACCCGTGGTCTACTCGAGGGTCTGGGTGGACTCTGAAAGACTATTTGTAACAGCTACAACCTGAATTGTTTTATGTCCCCACATGCTTTTGTTATTCCTTTAGTTGAAGCAAAGATTCCAGTTGTTTCAAAATGCTGGTGCAAAAGCTGTTTAAAAAAGACAGTTTTTGGTTGGGTGAGGAAAAGTTACCCCTTTTTCCTTTAACATGAATCTCAAATCATCTGTTATTTAAAGGTAGAGTGAACAATTTTTCCAGAAATGTAGGTAAAAAACAGCCAAGTCTATTTTTGAATAACTGCATGCGCAAGACTATCCTATTACATGAAATAATCTCCCAAATACGATCTGGGCTTATTTCTTCCTTCTGAGGATTTGCTCTTCTTCTCATTAACTTGTAAGACAGTTTGCTTCTTACGACCCTCAGCCATTTTCGAAGTATAAGGTGAGAGCAGCGGAGCTACAATGAACGGCTGAAACTGAAGCTAACTGGATACATAAACACTATAGAAGTGTCCAGCCAGCAAGAGGAAACTAGCAAGGAAGGTGCATGCACTTGGCATTACGTGAGCACATCACAATGGATGGCATGTGGGACAACCAATAGATAACATTATCCCCCCCAGAACTCGTAGCCAAAAAAAAGATTGACCACTATACCTTTAATATTGCACCAACTCACAACATATGTCATTTCAAGACCCTTTACAAAAAAGTCAGATTGCATCTAGTCATTGGCTTGCAGCCTTCACTCCTCCTGGATGAGCACGTAGCGACAGTGGATAGTCAATGTCCTTGTCGTTGACTTTGCAGCAATCCCTCATACTGAGCTTGCATGTAGCCACAGTTGAGAGGAAAACTTCCCTTTAACAGGGTGAAACCTTCACCAGAACTAGGCTCAGTGTGAATGGCCATGTGGTACGACTGACTGGAGTTTTTTATTTTGACAAGACAGAAAGCCACTGATCCAGGAGTACTTTCAATGTGAAAAAAAAGTAAAAAGGGTAATCTAGTAGTGAAACACAGCTAAACAGAGAAGCTCTGAGTTAGTTTACAAGTCTAGAGGATGAGAGACAGGAGGCATAGTTAGTTGCAGTGAAAGCTCTGTCAATAAGTATGTCTAGGTCTAGGAGAGAGGAAGGGTTAACCACTGAGAGACAGGGCCAAGTGTGTCATCTATAGAAGGAGGAAATCCTTCAGGATGGTGTTACAGCTAAACAGAATTGCCAGCGCAGTTGAAGCTACTATGTAGAGGAAAGACAAAAAAGACATAAAGTTAAAAGTTGAAATAACAGCAAAAAATGCAAATTGCAGAGTAATAGGAGAATGTAGCAGATTGAGTGAAAGTAGGTCATTATGTCTCACATTTGCCAAAAACATCTCGAGTGTCCTAAAGACCTTTGAAAACATTGTGTTCTGACAAGAAAACATAGGAATGTTTTAGATGGTGTGTGCCCGGTTTTTGCTGGGCAAAACTGATATTTTTGCAGCATAAGGCTACAGTAGCATTACCTAGTATTGGCCATATGCACTGCAAGTGTCCAGTTGATATATTATAATTAGATATTTTTTTGTTAAGAAAGCATTTTTACTTTCTGTTTACAACATTTGGTCTTTCCGGTGTGACACTGGAGAAGAAACATCACTATCCAAATACTGGATTGGGTTTCCATTTTAGAAAGACATGGTTTCAAAAGCTCTTTTTGTTTTTGGAAATGTTTTACAAGTCATCAGCAATTGAAAGAAATATGTAGCCCTGTCGGGATTTATTGTGTTGCATACATTTAAGCACTTAAGGTTTTCTAAAAAAGGTTTATCCTAAGTATAATTATCATGAAGGCCAAAAAAATGAAGATGTGCCTGTATGTATAAAATATCTTGGCAAAATAAAAGATTTGGAGTGCTTGTCTGTGCTACCATGTCTATCATTCCCATTGTACATCCTGACAAAGAGAGACAGCAGAATCTCTCTGAGCTCAGTTTATTAGTATAGCTCTGTGCATCCCTGTCAGGCTTACTTTGCCAAGTTAAGATTACCATTCCTTCTTGGAGAGAAACATATGACAAATACATTTTTTATGAAGGTTGAGTTTTGAAACAGGAAAAGGAACATTGGGATCTGTTAGATTACATGTTTGAGTCTTGCAAGAACTTATTATAATCTTAACAATAATAATTTTACAGGTATAATTGTTTAAATTTCTTATAATTCATGCAATATTAGTGTGGGTAATGGCCAGAATAGAGGATTAGACATTTGAAATCACGGCTGTCCTTATTAAAATATAGCGGTGTGCGTTGGCCTTGCTGACATTTAACATGCAGATGTATTCTGCTTCTGCCTACTCTACAAAGCTCCACATATATTGATTGAAGAAGTGATCAATGGAGGCCAGTCTGTGGGAGTGGCACTAAGAATATTTTTTTCTACTTTCTGTGTATGTCAGTTCCTGTATTGACTTATGTAAATCTTTATGGAAATATTCTTTTGTGTGTTTCTGGATGCTTGTGGATTTTCTTAGATCTTAAAGTGTTTGTAACCAAATCGTAATGGAATAAAATACTTAAAAAATCTTTTCCAAACTTTTTGATAAGTTAAATTTTTTCACCATCATTTTCATGTGTCACCAAGAAGGAAATGTGTTTGTAGAATTGATTAAATGTCATTACAATTTAAATTAACTTTTAAACATGAACTTTTGTCCATCTATCATTTTCCTATACACACTAAACGATAGACAACACATAAACACACAAGGAAGACAGGAATGCACACACACACACATACATACACACACACACACACACACACACTCACTGTGAGAGGAAGTCAGAGTTACTAGAGATGATCCATGACGTTCTTCATGTTAGTCGAAAGCACTAACAACTGCAATATTGTTCAGCGCATGATCATGATCATGATCATTTGTTCTTCAATAATTTGTTAAGAGATTTTAATGACCCTGTCTTTAAGTACTTTGGGAGAAAGTTGCTATTCCTTTACCTATTAGTGCACCTATGTTGTTGCTGAAGTGCTCCGAGACCATTTGTATAGCATTACACCACTTTGGTCTCCCCTGAAAAAGAAAACTTAATCTCAATGAAACGTTTTGCTGAATAAATAAATAATATAATACCCAGGGTTTGAAATGGGTTAAAACCTTGAGTATAAATTGAATTCCAATGATTTTGTTTATTCTAAAATCAATTACCGGTATGTATCAAGGCACTATGGCAATATGTGTGTTTACATCCAGATAAAGGGTGTTTTAGAGTGAAGAGTACATTACTTCTTTATACTCTATACTCTTTTATATACTTTATTTGGGATTTTCTTCCTTCTAAGTCATCACTATTTTTTTCTACTGTATTAATGGACATTCTTAATTTTGATTCTCCTGACTTTGTCTAGTAGATATGGTGTCAATCATCCAAATCAACCAATTTGGTGCTGACATATTCACCTGCAAAGCCTCAATAGGCTCTTTTCCATTACATATGAAAAGCCCAGGGCTTTCAAACCCCAGCACACGTTTCGATACAAATTTGCATGGGAAATTTCAGATTCCCTGGGCTTTAGTTTCACAGGGAAAAGGTCCTGGTCTGAGGGTAGTACTTTTCAACAGGCCTGGACCTTTGCTCAATGGGCGGGGTTGTGTGGAGCAAGGCAAAACAGTCCGCTGCTCGGAGGAGTAAGGAGATGAGTCTCCTTACTGCTCCTTACCCTTAAAGGGTACACCTTAATCCTTTACCCTTACCCTTAAAGGGTATAAAATCTATTAATTTTATTCCCTTTATCACAAAAAGTAGTTTTAAGACATTTTTAGCTTTGATAGTACACTTCCAAACTTCATCTTTGCAGTCAGGTCATCAAGGTTATGAGTCGAATTTGAATCTGTTTTCATAGCAGCAGTTCTCTGCTGACAGGCTGGTCCCACCAGGGAAGATGCAGTGGGAAAACCCCATTGCTGCAGTGGTTAGTCAGCCAGACAGTCTGGGATTTCCCACAGACTGGATCTTTATCAGGGCTGAAAAGTGAATATAAAGGGTTTACTAAATTTGTGGGAATATCTACAGGTATCAAATGTGAAAGTTTTTGCTGGATGTTTTTGCCATTTTAAGTTAATTCTAAACTTTTTCGCCACAGTTCTGTAAGAGTGATACATTTTCCCTTGTGCACAGATAACACAGAGTTCACTAAAGCCTAGTCCACACATGGCAGGATATCTGGGGAAATTGAGACATTTTTATGCGGTTATGCCTTTCATCCACACATAAATGTGTGACCCCCAGTCGGTCGAGGCAGATGACCGTTCGTACTGAGCCTGGTTCTGGTTCTGCTGGAGGTTTTCCTTCCTGTTAATGGGGAGTTTTTCTTTCCGCTGTCGCTTCATGCTTGCTCAGTATGAGGGATTGCTGCAAAACCATGGACAATACAGACAACTCTCCCTGTGGCTCTACGCTTCTCCAGGAGTGAATGCTGCTTGTCGGGACTTTGATGCAATCAACTGGGTTCCGTTATATAGGAAATTTTTGACCAATCTGTATAATCTGACCCAATCTGTATAATCTGATTGAATTTGACTTTGTAAAGTGCTTTGAGATGACATGCTTCATGAATTGGCACTATATAAATAAAATTGAATTGAATTGAATAAATGAAGCTATACATCCCTTAAAACGAATTATCTGAAAAACTCCGGCCAAAGTGGAGATAAATGCTCCGGTTTTGAGCCTGCGTGTGTACAAGGAAAGACTGAGATTAAGGTCTTTCGCATCACAACGCTGACGTCACATACGTGCAGCCATTGTTATAGACTCAGCCATTGTGGAGTAAAAATGCTGTCAAAGAGGTGCTGATTTCTACGTTGTTTTTGTGATTGACTGTTAACATGTGTCTAATCAGTGTTAAACTGGACCAATTCAGTAACCTACGGCATCTCTGGTAGTTTATTTCCAAATGACATTACCTCCGCAGTCCTTATGCAAAGTATTTCCTGTTTTCAACTGTGTATCGAGACTTCAAAGTAAAAGCGTAAATAGAATACTATAAACATTACAGTTGGTGGAGTGTGAACTTTTTTACTGTTTGCAAACCATGCCTTGGGGGGAGGGGGGTGAAGAAAAGATAAAGGACACTACAGCTTTCTGTACACAGACGGGCACGCTGTATTACACACCCTAACTCAGATTTAGCAAAGCTTTTTCTCATTTTACAAACACTGAAAGCTATTAAATTTTGTCTCTAAAGAGTTCACAGCCCCTGATCGAACCACTGTAAGAAGACAGGCTCCCTGCTATCCTCCTGTGGCAGCATTGGAGAAAGCAGAGGAAGGAAGAGCTAAATCAGTGCAGCGTGAATGTTGAATATCCAACCTATGAGCATAATTTCATTGCGGTCAAAAGTCAGCGGTTTTGCGCTTTAAAAACCTCATCGTCATTCTCGCCATGGCTGAGGCAAAAATATTCTCATGAAGCCCTACATATTTAGTCTGTGAGGTAAACTTCAGAGCAGATCAGACAGTCTCATCTCCCTTCTTCGCTTCTGCCTGGAGTTCTTCAAATGATAAGGTTTATTGAGGAACATTTATCAGTTTCATACCCGCTTTGACAACCAATGATTTAAAACAAGTTTTTAGAATCTACTCGTAATTTTCTGTAATGAAATGTCATAACATGGTTATGTTTCCATTATATATTTTCTACAAGGCAAATTTATTTGTATAGCACATTTCAGTACAAAGACAATGAAAAGTACTTTACATGATTAAAATATAGGAAAATAAAACAGAATAAAAGCTGGAAAGTTGGAATAAAATGTAGAAAAAAAATAAAACATGCAAGCAGAGCGGTCACTTGTAGTCCCTTTAGTTTGATCTTGGGTTGTGATCACTCATATTTTCTGGTACAATGGGGATTGGTACAATTCATTTTACATGAATGAATATAAAAACATCTCTAAATAATATAAAACCTAATTCCAACTGAGCACTTTTATGAATATTTATCTTCATAATCAAACTACTATCTGAAATATAGAGTGCAGGGATATAGAATAACTTACAGAAATAAAAATAGGTTGTACAAATTCGTGAATTGACCTAGAGCTTCTTTAAACTACATTTTTGGTGGATTTTCCCCCTGATATGACTAGATGTTGTTTATATAATTATAACATCCCTTTGCTCACACTTGCTCTATTGAAAGCACGGAGATGCTTCCAAACACTTAACAGTTTAAGTTTGTGGACTAGATAGGGATTTTGTTCCATTATTGTAAACCTTATGGAACAACATGGTTTCATGGTAAAATTAGGGATTTTGTACTGCTTCTCTTTTCTTTCTACAGCACACAGATTCCCCTTCAGCTGTATGCCACTGGTGTGTCACAATTTATGAACTCAAGTTCAAAATCTTACTCGCCAGTTAATCAGTTCACAAACAGCAGACCTGCTGTACAGCATGTGCACCTATAGATAATTTCTATTCACCTGAACTTTGAGCCTTAGTACAAGGATGCAATATGTTGTTCCGTGCAGATTATGGGATATTTGTCTACAACGTTTAACAGTCTGAACCTTTCTGCACACTGCAGCCACCACCAACCTGAAGGGAGTTGTTTGTTTGTTGCCGACGGTCGATGGCACAGATTGCCCAGTGAGGCTGTAATTACACCGAAATCTAAAATGGTAGCACTTGAAAGTGGTTGAACTGGTCAATAATTCACACCACAGCCTTGCAGTGTCAACCCCCAGTGCTCTAAATTCCGGTAATTTTCACCCCTTGTCACAATTAAAAGCAGCGGAAAGCCAGCAGCCACAACTGAGTGTTATAGTACTGACAGAAACATAAAGTTGGCTTACATGTTAGATCAACTGTGTATGTTGTTGTTAATGTTGGTTTTATGTTATCAGTGAACACAGAAGCACAAAAACTATTTATTTTCTAATCCATGTTTCATTCACATCTCACTGCAGTCTTGGACATCATCAACCACAATCCACATGGAGACCTCCCTCAACATCACCCATGCTGCTCTCTCTTGTTTGGCATTCTATCTCTTTTTGCCAGACAACAGTTCATTCATGTCAGAAAGAACAATTTTTTCTCTAGCCCCATTTTCCCATGGTGTTCCACAAGGTTCTGTGCTCTGTCCCCCTATATTCTCCCCATCAGTCACATCATTTGCCACAACAAACTCCTCTTAAATTGCTATGCTGGACACACCCAGACCTACGTCTCTATGGAATTATTAAGCTCCCATATCTTCAGTAAACACTTTATGTTCAAGAATAACGTTAGCGGCATCTCTAGAACTGTCTTCTGCCATCCCAAAACCATTGCTCAGCTGCCCCCTACGTATGTTATGCCGCCTAACATGTTTAATGCAACAACATCCTCCATGGTTCACCCTCAAAACATCTCAATAAACTCCAGTGCATCCAGAACTCAGCTGCACGCCTTTTCACCCATTCCTGCACCAGAGATCATATTACCCTTGTCCTGAAGAGCCTTCCCAGCCTTCCATTGCTCTCCCCATTCAGCTAAAACTTCAGCTCATTCAACGTGACACCATATCCCACTGTCAGGATATTGAAACGCCTGTTGTAATGTGGGATCTTACCTTTTGCAGTTGAACAAGGTGAAGCAAAAACTGACATAGTGAAACACATTTGGAGTTGTACAAACATTTTGATTGCCTTTTCGTCATTGTATAAACTTGGTTTTGGAATATGCAGTTCTAATTTAAAGTTAAAAAAAATCATAACGATAACATTAAGAAAGGTTCACAGATGGACTCTTATGCAGACATGTACCTGAGTGGTTCTTTGATAAGCTCTCTGTGAGCCCCATTTGCTGCCTTTTTACACATCACTGCATGTGTGCTGGGTGTCAGTAAAATCAGCGCACAGATGTCAGTACCCTTCCCCTTGTCCTTTCTCCTCTGCCCCTTCCTTTCAATGAAGACAAGTGGGACAAGTCTGCCTTCCAGATACAAAAGTCGCCTGCATAGATGGGCCGCCACCCTTTCGTCTCATTAGATTTCTCTCTGCCTCTTTCACGCTTTCTTCACCTGCCCCGTGTTCTCAGAAGGCTACTGTTCTGACGGTGAGGAAATCCTGAGCAGGCAGAGATGGGGAAAGAAGCATTTAAATGAGAATATGAGAATTATTTTAAGTGTCAAATTTTCTAAACACTGGACTTTGGTTTTGTGTGTTAATATTTTTATCCTGAAGAAACTGTAAACCTGTAGGGGGACACTTGATAATACTCTTCTCCATAGCTCCTTCAAATGTCAAAGCCAGACTTTATGTGTAGTATTATATAATAATACTGTGAATGGATTCCCCAGCTTCCATCATTAACTCTTGATGCATGTGAATAAGCTTTATTTATACAACTATTTTAACGCTCCTAACAATGAATTTAATTCACATTGCGTCTAAATGTAAATATCTCAATCTAAGATGTACTGTAACTTTTTTCAGGTTCTACCTGGAAAAAAAAAAAACATGTTTCATTCAGGCTGCTCCTCATCCTTGCAGCTAAGTGACTTTAGCCGACACTACCACATTGTAAAACAACGATATCCGCTAACACAGTTAGAGGGCTCAGCGAGACGGCGTAATAAAACAGAGAGGTTTTTTTTATTTGCTTGTTTATCTTCTCTGGGACTGCTGTGACCTCTAAGACTGCATCAAGTCTTGCTATGGCCTAAGGAAAGCGACCGAGATTTGCGGCCAAGAATTCTAGTCTCAGGTTGCCAAGCAGAGGCTGCGTTGTTTCTTGACCTCTTTCGCACGTTCACCACCGTTTATCCAATGGCAGCAACACATCAAGGCAATGACTGTGCTGATACTTTTAAGATGTAACGAGTACAGCAAGCCGTGTGTAGAGAGTCACACAGAGTGTGGAAGCAGTAGATCTAAGAGCATCCCATACAATTTTGTAAAAAAAAAAAAAAAATCAGTTACTTGTTCTAGTTCTTCCCATCTACATAAATGACGAATGTTCTGGCAATGTGTAAGGGGCAGCAGATGGTGCTGTCACCTGGAGGGTGTTCAGAATGGCAGATGGCCACCTGTATGGGGCTCCTCTCAAATTACTATTTCACCTCTTTATTATTTGTTACATACACATCTGGTGCAGAAAAATGCACTCTTCATGTTTCTATGAGAACGGATGTGGTAGAAACCATTGACGTGTTGGAAAAACTGACACTTCTAGATAAATCCATATGGAGGGCTGGGAGGTAATTCAAAAGTGAAACTATTCCCTTGGTTTCAAGCAGTTAGTGATTTCAAAGTAAAATAAAATCACATATTTAACAATCTGAGTTAGTTTCTCAACTATTAGGAAAAGCTTTCTAGTTGACACAGTGCACGTCTTAGCTGCCAGTCAATATTTTTGGCTTCAATTCAAAGACTTTAATTTGAGTGAAATGCAATTAAATAGTCGATTAACTGTTGAGGTCAAAACGATCATTTAGTTTGGCATTTTGGCTAATGAGGATACATTTTTTTCTTGAAATCATCAAAAACAAGGTCATGCATTTAAGCTTATTTAAACAGCTTAATGTGGTGATGCTTCACACGTGGTTTTCCACACTCCGTAAACAAACATATCTTACCATTATGGGTGTTTTATTCAAGCTGCTAGCCTTTTGCTATCATTCTGGGTCATGCCCAACTGCTGGCTGCCCTCCTGCTTTAAACCCCATCCGACACATCAGGATCCACCCATGGGTGCAGAGGTGTGTGACTGTCTCCTCATTCCCTCAAATGCTGCAAGATGTTTTCAGAGTGTTAAGATATTGACGTGGACATGGAGTGATGAGTTATCTATCTAGATGCCAAACACAAACATATTTCGCAAGAGGTAAGAGATATGCATGTTTAAACATGTACACCTGAGTTGTTTGACTGAACTATTTGTTTAAGAAAGAACTGTTGGGTTTTTGACATGGAAAAACTGTACCTAACCCAAAAATGTCATTAGAAACAAATCAATCAAGTACTATGGTTAACCAGTGAAGGGGCTTGGTAAAATTACATACTCCACTGTGCAACAGCATGTAAAATGGAAGTTCATAATACTTGGAATGTATAAGTCAACAATTATTGCACAAACAGCCGTTTGCAATATAAATATTGCACACACTGATGTTGCTATGATGATATATTTGTGGTATATTGTGCAACCTTAGTGTGAGGTCCTTTTTTCAGTCATTTCGGGGGTGTATCTGTTTGTTCGTAAGGCGATCAAATCCTGTAGCAGCTTTCAGAGCCTGTACCTCAAACCTCTTCGGTTTTGTCTGTTCTTGAGTCGGTGTGCAGAAGAGGAAATCAAGTTATGTTGGAAAATGATTTTGTATAATGGAAAAAGATGGTAAGCAACACAGAAATCCAGGTAATACAATTACAGTGGGTTATATTTGATAAATTATCTTCTTTTCCTGGAGGAATGGGGAGGCTGGTTGTATAAAGGTTTTATAGACAATGCAAAGGTGCGTCACTGCAGTAACATTAATATCAAAAAAGGGTTAAAAGCAGAGCATTTTAAAGTTGTACACTTGCTAACTTGATTGACAGGAAACTGAAAAAATGTGGCAGTCGTACATTAAATAGTGCCGTTGGATAAATCTGGACTGTGCGTGTGAATAATTGCTGAATAATTGCTGCTAATGTTTTCAACATTAAATACCACAATATCACCACATTCAATGCTGCCAATGTCTTGTTAGTAATTGTACACAGGAGACTAGAGCATTCAGAATAAACTATACATTTCTACAAACAGAGAGACGATTAAATTGATTTGATCTTCCAAAGAATGTCAGTCTGGTTTTAAGGCGTGTATTTAACAAAGAAAACTGGTGGTCAGTATCTATAATAGTGTTGGTGCTCTTAATACTGTTTTTTTTTATTATTATTATGATGATTTGGCTTCGGGGTGTTTAAGTCAGTAATTGTGTGTGCACACAACAAACAATAGCGCTGATGTACTGCTACTTTGGGGGCTGTTGAAAGAGAATTCAACAACCTTTGCTATACACACCTAAGACGTTTGTTTGTTATCCTTTTGGCCTCTGTCATTCTGCACAATGTCATGCTGGACATTTGGGTTTAATTTGATGCACTGCAATTGATAAGATGACCTGACACAGAACCGGACATTGTCAGGACCTCCTCCAGTCATTTGTAAAATGTGACTGTTAAACTCTTTAATTTAGCAAATATGCTACTTAATTAAGTAGCAAGACATTACACAAGATTTGCAGATATATTTTTTTGTTCAAGGAACAATCTTCTAGGAATTATGTGACTTAATATAAAATTAATCCTCTTCTGCCATGCTTTTAATTTAAAATCCAAGAAAAATTAGAGTAGAGCAGAATAGAAGTTGAAATAGTCTTTATTATCCCACTGTGGGAAAGTGAAGCAACAGGTAAGGGGGAAGTTTACAACAAAGAGCAGCTATTAAAAAGGGCCAACTTGGATAAATGAAATTAAACTGAACAGGATTATTGTTAAAGTCTTCAAAGCACATCTGTATAATCGTGCTTAGAAAGCTGCAGGCGTTATAAAAAGTTGAAAAAACTCTCCATATAGCAGAAGGAATGCAAACAACTTATTGAGTTTGTTGGGAGCAGTGATGATAGCTGTAAAGTCGAACAGCTGTGATAACGCTCCTTTCTCCACATAGGGTGCAGCAGTCTGCCACTGAATGAGCTCTGCAGTTCTGCAACCGCTTCTAGCATGGAGTGGGAGATATTGATCAACAGTGAAGCTTTGCCAAAGTCCTTTTGTCTCCCAGCTCCTGCACTGGGGCTTCCTTGTGCAGAGCTGCTCTTCCCAATGAGCTTATGTCACCTCTTCCTCTCAGCTGCTGCTCCAACAGATAACACCATAGAAAATGGCTGATGCCACAACAGAGTCAAAAAGGTCTTCAGGTCTGCGCTCCAAAAGCTTCAGCCTCCTAGGTAGATTGAGTCTGCTCTGACTCTTCCTGTTAAGCGCATCAGTGTTGTGACTCCAGTCTGTTGTTCAGGTGAACACCCAGGTACTTATAACAGTCCAATGTCAGTTCCTTGGATGTTGACCAGTGTCCTCTGTGTTGCCTATTCTGTCATCAAGGTCACCAAAACTAAGAGGTCTTGCATGTAAATGCCATTCAGATTTATCCACCCCTTATCTCTACTTGGTTTGTTTAAAATTTTCACATTTGGAGCCGTCCCTGCAGCAACATAATAAGTCAATGCTGTCGATAAAACATGTTCTCGACTTTAATAATTTGTTTAATGAAAAACGCAAGCCAGAATATGGTTCATAGTTTCGAATGGGCCATATCTGTCCATGTCTATGTGCTTACAATATAAATACAGCCGAAAAGTCTGTCTAGTTTCCTCAAACCTAAGTGCTTTAATAAAAAGTGCTTCGCTTTCCAGCCTAACCTTCCTGTGTCTCTCCAGTATAGAGGTGCACTCTATAGAGCGCTGTCATGCTTTGCCATCCATTATCTCTGCAGCTCGCTGTGGATGGCTGAGCGCTGTCAGCCTGCAAAGCAAAGTGGGACTCAGTTTAAGGACCCCATCAACACCTTTCTCTTGCACTACTGTAAGCCCACAAGGCCTCTCGGTGGATGGAATACACCTATTTTGCATTTTTTATTGCTCCAGCCAAGAACTACTCGGCACACTTTAAAGACTGTTCATCACTAGTGTTAATGAAACTGCACACTATTATTAAATCTAGCTTCAGTGGGTTTTCAGGTTCGGTTCAATTTTAAAAGCTCAATCTCTACAAAATCCCTGTAGATTTGAGTTTCTGTTGCTTTTATTTTTATTTGGGTGAGTTGTTTTGGGTCTGTTAGCTTTTGCTAGATCACACACATCAGTGCAATCAACGATTGTGCTCTGTGTACAGGAATCAGCTTTAGTTTGATCACTTGTATCTTGTTGGAACCCCTGTCGTCTTTGCCTTAATTTCAAGATGTCCAGTGTTTTATACATAGATGTAGACACAACTTGCCTGCCCGAGCAAAATTTTTATTGTCAACCCAGATCAAAGAGAGCAATTTACCAAATCAGCACACATTAAATCCTAAACTTTAGAGTAGCTCTGGTTTCAGGTTTATGGTCAATGTCGTGCTGGACAGTAAAAACCACCACACTCTCAAATATTTATTAGCCATTGGCAAGCAGGCTTAAACTGGAGGCAACCGGACTTTCGCTCCGTTTCTTTCTGTCACATGTCCAGGACAAAGACTCCTGGATAGGTGTCGCAACGTTTTCAGAAAGAACTGAGAGGTTGCCTCCGATTTAAGCCTGTTTGCTGTTGCAATGACCCGGGTAACTGAGCATTTGCACAGGCATTTCTAGCCATTATATATTTTTCTCAAAGATCGACCTCCATCCATCTTCCTGATACTGATTTTTCTTTGTCTTGGTTAAAAAAAGATAAAAATGAAAAAAAGGCAGATCAACATGTTCATCCCACAACCAAGTTTAATAGTGGGGGAGAGCTGTTTAGGGTGATGGCCCTCTTAGTTGCTTCTCTGATTAAAATAAAATTACATAAAGTTGGATTTGATTTAGTGAAAGGATTTCTGAAGGCTGTACTCTATTTTATGTAGGCACATCGAAAGGAAATGGAGCTCAACACCCCTGCACCACAGTTTTCTGATACAAATGTATCATGCATAAATTTCCTTCCACTTTCCAATTACGCAGTACTTTGTGTTGGTCTGTCACAAAAACAACAAAATCCCAACACATTGAAGTCTGTGGTTGTAATAATTTTCAGAGATCAACTATTCTTATTTTGTTCTTAATTATTGCTCAGCCGAAATAGACCAGATTTCCAACGAAAACGTCTTCAAGATTTTAATGATGTGAGCGCCACTCCTGGGAGTGGAAGGTTTGGATGCAGCAATGAATGCATGATTAATCCCTAAAACGCCTCTGGAATGCAACTCCTTGGTCCCGATTCAGTTCCGGATCAAAGGAATCTGGAAAAGAAGAAAACATTGCACTTTTCCCTGTAGTAGGATTGCCCTTGAAACGATTCATCCTCTAATGAATGTGAGGTGTGCTAATTTTACTGTTGCTCATAAATCTGTGCTTTTCCCACATTGATAGTAGTTTTTGTAATTATATTGTTTTGGTTGAAATTTTAAGCTTGTGATTATAAAAGGATTTGAGAAACCATTGTTCAATATAAGATCATTGTGATGTGTGTTTTATCTAGTGGGGGCTTTTGAAAATACTGATTTGGTACAAATTAAAAATAAAAAGCAATGCCTCCAAAAAATGCAGCAAGAATTACACATTCTGATTTGTCATTCTTTCTCATTAGACATTCCCTCTGTTTAATATTTTGGTTTCTTCGGAGTGCAGCATCCCCTCTTTGAAGGGAACTCTTTAACCATTAACATTTGCCCCAAGGACTTGAGGCTTGAACTGACAGGAAATATTTTGTAAAAAGGAAAGATGATTAAATATTCATCCAAAGCACCATGCATTGAGTTTAGAAGCTTGGTAACTATATCTGGAAGTGGATTGGTTTCAGTGAATCATACAGGCTTTTTTAACTTATAAGATTTATTCAGTAGGTTGGTTACGGCCACACCGCTCTGAATACGCCTGATCTCAGCTGCTAAGCCGAGTCAGGCCTGGTTAGTACTTGGATGGGAGACCGCCTGGCAATACCAGGTGCTGTAAGCTTTGGGAGAGCGCTGGCCTAGTGGTTAGAGCATTGTGCTTGTGTCCTGGAGGTTCTGGGTTCAACTCCCACAGACTGCCACTCTGGGTCCCTTAATCCCAGATTGCTCCCCGGGCGCCGCACAGTGGCATCCCACTGCTCTCCAAGGGGGTGGGTTAAATGCAGGGAACAAATTTAATTGGCATGTGTGTTGCAATGACAATAAAGACGATTATTGTTAAATGGGGCAGCTAGGTAGTGATCCCTGTTTTATCCAGTTTATTTAAATAATGATATGGTAATAGCAACAAATGCTTTCAAAGAGTTCTCACTGATTTGTCTTGAAACTGATTATCACCTTTACTCCGAGAATAAACTTGGACATCTTTCATTTTTGTTTACATCTGCAGCATTCTACAGCCTCTTATTTGATTCTGTCCTAGATGTACTTCGGATTTACTTCAGATCAAACTTTCTCACACCACCATATTGGCACCATTGCCATCCTCGTATTTCTTTTCTAAATTACTATTGGATCAAGAAAGACATTCACACAATACGCGGTTTGAACTCCCCCCCCCCAGTACATTGTTTTAAGGGGTCATGGCAGGACATGGAATACACTTTTGTAGTGGCTCCCAAGTTTATGACAAAAGCTAACAATTTGTGTCGCTGTAATAAACTCTGTATACAATGCTCCTATTAGTCTTTTAAATAACTAATGTGACAGCCCATAGACTTTGAAATGCTGCACTATGCTTTGTAATAAATTGAGATAGAACAAAGTCACATCTGTAAAGTGTCAACACAAGGTTCCCATGCAGGCTGGAAAAATATGGAATTTATTGTTTTCCAGGTCTCAGTATGAATATGTAGGCTGTTTCCAGATTTTATTCTCTGTTCCATTGTCTAGAAGCTTTGTCCATCCATCCGTCACTGCTGACAACTCTGAGCCTAATTTTTATTTATTTTTTGAGGAAAAATGTTTGGGAACCCCACAAACACCTCTGGAAATCTATTTGCTCGCTTGTTTTTGTATAGTTATGCTGTTCATATGAGGATTTGAAGGTCTCTTAATTTTTGCCCCTGGCGTGTAGAGTAAACATTTGGTGTTAAGAAACACAGCGTGGCCATTGCATAATCCAGTTGGTGTTAAGAAACACAGCGTGGCCGTTGCATAATCCAGTTACATCCCTCGTATGTATAGACATACCTGCCAAATAAAGATGGTTCTAATTGTTATGACGCCTTCAAATTCATGAGCCTGCAGACCTCCGGATATAAGACAAACTGCAGATATCGCGGCTCCCAAGCCGTCCAGACCTCCAAACACGTGTCAAATGGCTGCTTACGAGTCGCCCTGAACAGCTCCTGTATATTGATCTTTCTTGTCTGAGTACAGTTACCGCGTGCCCATACATACAGCATCCAGTTTATGTGCTTGATAGCAAACATTAGTAGTGTCACATAAAACAAAGCTGTGTGTGTAATTGCCCTCTTAATGGAACGGAATCATATCGATTTATGAAACTTGAGTGGAAGTCTCATTTTAGATGGGCCTAAATGGAGTTGTAACAACTCCTTTCGTCTGAGGTGTTGTTGCATCTAACTTGCTTGTAATAGTCAGAAGGTAAATTGAGCCTGAGATTTAACACAAGGGAAGAGGAGGCCTGCAGGAGTTTTAGTTCTGGGAACACATGTTGACCCTGTTAACTTCAAAACCTTCTCATCCAGTTAGTCAATGTCTCGAAGCTATAATCACTGGTGACGGCAGACCTCCAAACTTGATGCTGCAGGCCTTTTCAGAAAACTAGGGCCTCAAATGAAGTTCATCCACCGCTTTGTGGCAGATTGATGAATGTCTCTGAGTGTTTAATTCGAGTTTGGACTCTGAACATCATCTTTATGTGTGACGATTGTTCCCTTTGATGGTGATTCAATGTGATTATGTGAAGCTTTGATTAGTGATGTGATGACAGGTCATTTTCTCACGCAAGTGTGGACAGCGACGAGCATTCCCCAAAAGACGAATCATTGATCAACTCTTTGTTTTTGATGGCCTGAAACAATTCCAGTCAGATGTGATTCAGAAAAGTCGGCTGCAGGCACTCGAAACTGCCAGCTTGTCCGTCACTCGTTCAACGTTCTTGGCTGAGAGAAAAGTGGCGGACAGGCAGCTGGTTATCAGTACGTTTTCTTTTGACTCTTCTTAAGAAAAAGTTGAAGTCCTTACTGCTCACTGATAACACTCAGGATTAAACTAATGTTTGGTGTAGCAATTTACAATCATAATTTAATTTTTTTGTAGCAATTGAGTACGCTTTTTAAAAATATCATTACTTTCTAAGATTCTTTTAAAATCTTTAAAAATACAATAGAAATCAATGGAAAGTAATCACCTGCATTTACATAGGTCACAATACACCGGGCTATTACTAAATGTTTCAGCTTTTTAAAACACTTTACTGTTTTTATGGAATTGCAGTTTGGTAAGTTTTTTTGTTCCTGTCAATTCGCATCTCCGTGCCGATTTCAGCTTGAACATGCAATACAGCCGTTTGAACCATTATATCTGCTTAGATTAAAACTTCTCTAACAGATTTTTAGTAAAAACTTTACTATTTCAATGGTTCTGTTTACTTTTGCAGTCAAACCCGGGAAAAAGTCCTGATTGATTCAGGTTTACATTCACACTGTTTGTTCACCAGGAAAACATGTTTTCTACTTTGAGTATATTTTAAATGCTGAACTTCATTGTTTATAACATTTTATGCCTTGATCATGCCTGGCTCTGTGAGTGTTAGGTCTTAAAACAGTTGAGCAAAATGATCTAACTAACTTGATATTATGCAAGTAACTTGGTTAAACAGGCACATTTTAAAAATTGGTTGGAATTTATCTTTTTTAGCCTTTCAACTTCTGTAGTTTCTTCTGAGAAATATTGATTTAACGCTTTCCAAATTAAATTTCTGAAAATTGTTGCAGTAATTCCATTGGGTAAATTTAAGTGGTATATTAGTTTGCGTACCTTGGCAGAATTATGACTGACAGGTTTAATTGAGGAGTAATATGGTTAGTCCTCCCGTATTAAAAATAACCACAATTGGTTTGTAATTTAGGCATAAAATGTTACTAAATCGTTAGAGACCTTTTAAAATCCATGCTAACAGCTTGTTAAGTAATCACTTTTTCCTGTCACCGGCAACAGCTTCCCGGGTTTAGAAGTTCTTATCTACTGCCAAACTTGCTAGGTAGCATGGTACCAAGTTTGGCTTTGGCTACAAGTCAATGCAGTCTGTCTCAACAGCAAGTCTTATGACAGTTATCAATAATATAGTCCACATTAATTTATGTCATATGACAAATTAACATGGCTAATGGCTAACTGAATCAATTTCTTTAATTTTTTTAAAAGGTTGGTTGTATTAACCAATTTGGTGAATGTAGAAAATTACATTTAACAGCTACTATGCTTGAAAATATACATTTAAACTAAATTGATTGCAAATATTTAGCAACCTCTTGCACTGCCAAATGAATGAGTATTTCGACCCCTAATATAAGATATATAAGATGCTGCACTTAAAATAAGATGATGGAGATGAATTGTTCCTATTTTAAGTGCAGAAATCTTATTCCGTTGGCATATAATCCTATTTAGCTGCTCAAATCAAGGACAAATACATTAATTTCAAGAAGATTTTACTTACTTTTAGCTCCCTTTTTGCAGTGTAAATGCCCATCTCTAGTGCAGTCTTTTTGGATTTTGCAAGTGGTGCATTCTCATTTCATTTGAGTGGAAAACCAAGGTTATTTTTCGCTGCCATCTGAGACAGATGAAAACTCACAGAGCCAGGAAGTGTCCATCTTTCCATCAAACGGGCCAGCTGCCATTGACATGTGCGCGTACGTGTGTGTTTGTACATGTCGAAGTAGGCTGGTGTTTGCCGCTGAAAGTGCTGCAGCCTGGCTCGGGTCACAGATCCGTGCAGATACAGTCTGACAGCGCCTGAGGTTTTAGGGCCGGCGCCTCTGCTTTGATGTGTCATTGTTACGGGCTGAACATGATGAGCCTTGTCTCTCTCCACCTCATTTCAAACCGCTCTCCTTGATCGCAGATCCCCATGCCAGGAATGGACCGGAGGAGGTGGAGGGGGAGTGGGGGGGATGATAAAGCTATTGCTGTTAAAACAAAGGTGTTGAGAGCAGAGCTCCGCCTGTGATGTTATTTTTCAGAATGCAGAACCAATTTAGTTATCTGACATTACTGACTATTTCTATTACTGAAAACATGAAGGTTTGAAAGTGGGTTGTAGCGCTATTGTAAACCTTTGGATAAATGCAATTAATGCACAGTATGACTGGCTTCTTTTTTTCAAGTCCTTCCCTTAAAAACTACCGCTCTAATAGAAAGTCAACTCACCCGCAAGCTCAGGCACAAGTACGTAAGCCCATATAGATTAATGCGTTTACGCTAGCATTTAAAACATTTTCACACACAGTCGCCTCATCGCCCCTGCAAAGTTCCACACACATCCATCACCTGTCAGAACACGGTGAGCAGCAGATGTTGATGGATGGTTGGATGTTTCGACAGAGTACATGAAGACGATACTCGTGTATCCCATGTTGCCAGAGAGGTTTGCTTGTTTTGCCTCTAGTGGTACCTCTAACACAAAGGTTAATTGTCAGAGTCAGACTGCATGAAAGCATGCGGGCGTGTTGTATCACAGCCCGAAATGTCTTACTAAAACTGACACCTAACTTGCTAAAATAATGTGGGTTTATCCTTTTTAGGTTGTTATAACCTTTAATTTTGCATTTCCTGATTTTAGAAAAAGCCAACGGATTAAAAACTCACAAAGACCACAGCCTTGTGACACCGTCTTTTACTGAAACACTGACATTATGAAATAGATGTTGCATTGAGATTTGAAAACAAATCCTGTTTGTCAAACTAAATATGATCCCTTATATGTTATGATTTTCCCCAACATCCACTTTTCTCATATATTTCCTGCCTTTGGATCCGTTGTGCTCAGCTCAGTTATCTATGGTTTTCACTCCAGAGTCGTAGCTGGGAATGTCCCAGACATTTGGGCTTGACTGCTGTTCTCCAGAGAAAAAGCTGACTGACCATCCAGGACTGGATAAATTGACAAGGAAAGCATTAACTGGACCTTACTCTTAGTAGCATTGAAATATATTTAGTCTATTACTTTATTTTTATAAGGACAAATGTTTTTCATCAGCTGAAACTGAACACTACAACATTTGTCCCGTAAGCTTGTTTCAATGTCCAATTATTTTCAGGGCTTGTAACAACAGCTTTCACTTACTGCAGCAGACAAAGTCACATGCTGATAGCAACCGGATAGTCCTTTGCAAGACAGGCCTTGCTTTGATGAGAATCATGGTGACATTTTGATATTGCCAGATCTCATACTACTGGGATCAACACCCCTAGTATCTAGTGCTTGTGGTTGGAGTATTAAACACGTGTCTTCCCAGGGTGTTTACATATTTACAAGATATAGAATTCACAGAATGACAGGGTACTATTAGCAGTTTGCCATGACGGCTGACTTTTTCTTCCCCCAAATAGATCCACAGTTGCAGTTTCCCAAAGTTTCCTTTTTCTTTTTGAAACTCAGCTTTGATTAAAAATCACAGGGCACAAAGGCCCCAAAACAAACAACCAACACATTTTCATTCAGGAGGTGTGGCGGTTGTCCTGGACCACTGAGGTGTGAAGGTCATTTTAACAGTGTTCCTCCCTCTGTGCGTGGAAGCACAGTACTCGGAGCTGTCCGGCGCAGTCCAAATCATCTCCCTGCAGGTGCCAGCCAGTGACCAGCGGGCCCCCTCCCAATACGAGACCACAGTCACACGCTGCTCAGCTCTGCCCTTTTCCTACCTTACACAGACACCCTCTCTGCTGGCACTGCCATATGTTTTGCTGCTGACTGTCATGCATGCAGGGCAAAGGTGGGACGTGCCCAGCGGTGTCACTCTGGCGAAGTGCTCCACCCCATCAGGGAATCAGACAAGGTGTGATGCACATCCTGGTGCGCCACATACGTCAACAGTAGGTTTTATTTATTATGTGGAAATGTAGCTTCACAGCATGGGAATATTCTGTGTGGCTGTCGCCTATTTACTTTTTTTTTACTCATTCTACAACAAAGAAGTTCTATTAAATAGTTTAGTGCAGCTAACCTTTATTGTCCCCGAATGACAATTTGCTGTAGTCTGTTGTTACACACAGAAAATACATACTACTACCTCATCGACAATGCCTCCCTCAATTTATCAGCCTGACAGAAGCAGCAATGAAGGATTTCCTCACCGTATCTGTTGAGCAGCAGATTGGCGTTCCATATCTCTGTCCTGGTGGCAAAAGTTGAAACTCAGCCCGTCGTGGATAACTGGGATCAAATATAACAGTTTTAGCTTCTTTTAATGATCTAATATTCTAGAGGTCACTAAGACTGTCAGGAGGGATGCTAACGATTTGGCTGCAATAACAGTTCCCTCAGATGAGTATTATTACAGACTGAAAGTCATGGACCCATGCTAACAGATAAGAGGAGAGGTAAGAAAGGACTTAATTAAACAAGAATAAAACAATGTCATGAAAACGGGACCGACGCTAAGATAAGAAGCTCCTTTATTGTCCCACAATGGGGAAATATGGGCGTGAAAGTGGTAAAAACAGGGTTCCGCACTAAATCAGTAAGGAAAAAAAAGAGCTAATCTTATCCAAAGTTACTTCTAAAGAAACAAAGAATGAACATATCAGAAAGGCTAAAATAAGAGTAAAGAATACAACCAGAGTAAGTATTGCACAATTATTGATGATATGATAACATGGCATATTCAGGTAAAAAAATGAAATGTTCAAGTTAAACAGAGAAAAAAGTGATGTTTCCAATGAAATGCATATGCTGATGGGCTTTTTTTGCTTAATCCATGACTACCCAGGAGCCGAAGCTCCATTTATCATCACTAAGTACTCCCAGGTATTTATAGTGTGGCACCAGCTCAGCTGGTGCCACAAGGTGGAGCTTTTTCGAAAGTCAATGCAAATTTCTTTGGTCCTATCTACATTTGTATTTAAAAAGGAAGGTCTCAAGAACTGCAGAAACGGGCTCAATCTTTTTGTTGTTGTTTTTTTCTCGTTTTTCTCGGCTGTTAATCTGAATTAAACTATTATAGGATCCATCCATCCTTCCATCATCCATTTTCCAACACGCTTATCCCTTGTTGGGGTCGCGAGGGGTGCTGGTGCCTATCTCCAGCTGTCAATGGGCGAGAGGCTGGGTACACCCTGGACAGGTCGCCAGTAATGTTTCCTGTTGAATCCTCTTATGACCACAAACTTGAATGTATTTTTAGATTTTTTTGTGATAGATCAAAACAAAGCAGTGAATCTTGTGAAGTTGTAGCAAATGATACATGGGTCTCGAAATGTAAGAAACCTAAAAAAAGTTTGCCGAAAATTTGTATTCATCCGCCCTGAGACAATAATTTATAGCTTTTGATATAAAAACATTGCAAAAAAAAATCATTAAATTACACTAAGGTGGACTTTACACTGTAAATGACTGCACTGAATTTTATTTTAGTGGTGTCAGAGTAAAGGTGCCTCAATGCAAATGCCCACCACACCTTTTAAATTCTTATTTGGAAAACCAATGTTTTACACGCATTTTTTTTCCCCTCTGTACAACATGTATAACACTGTGTAACACTTAAAATCCTAACAAAATACATTCAATACAATACAAAATGAAAATGTGGAGAAGTTCCTGCAATCTGAAAACACTTCCAAGGTACTGTAATAGTTCTAAATTGTTAGGCAATCTACAAATGGATGTCTTACAAGAAGTTAAATTAATTCTCAAAAGCCACAACATCACAATGACCTCTACATAATGTCAGCAGGGAAAAATATGCATCTGCCCGTTCTGGAAGCCACTCCTCACACAAGGGCCTTTTCCAAAATACCACCCCATGCATTTAAATAGGAATATTATTATAATGACAGTCACATCAAAGTGGGTGTATGTGTGAACTTCTCTGTTGCTGTGATTTATTTATTTATTTTTCCCGAAGAGGGCAGGTGTTCGGGCCATAAAGCATAGCTACACGCTGACAGGCTTGAGGGTTCTTGTGGAGAGACGAGCCTGAACACTTGACCTTGTGGCTCGATCTTTTTGTTAATGCCAGAAAATTTATTACCAAACTGTTTTGTCCTCGGGCGCTCCAGCTCTGACAGGAATTTATGTCAGTCTAAGTGGGATGACAGATTTAGAGTGGTGATCCATTTATTCTTCTCGTTTGTTCTCTTTGGTTCAAATGCAGCAGATCGTTTGAATACTATCAAAGACGAATCCTGAGAAATTTGAGTCTTGTTAGAAGAGCCTGGCATGAGTTAAGAAGAATGCTGTACCATAGCTGTAAATCGTCGGTTTCTATGATTTGATGAGGTGCTGATTACTAAGGAACATCGACTCAGTTGTTTTTAGAATGAAGTTATCATTTAATACAACATAATGAATAATTGTCAAGGAAAACCCAGTCTGTTATGTCTTCAGTGATATAATCTAATTCTGTTTCTCAGAAATCTTGGAGTTCTTCAGGCCATTGTTATTTATTGTATATGCAACCACTAGAGCCAGCATAAAATAGTGCTGTTGAAGTTTGGTGAAGGATACCAATGCAGTCTATCAAGTCTACTAGTTTTTGCCTGTTAGTACATTTTCAGATATTTTCTGAAGCCTTTAAATGATCGGTCTGCAGTCTATAGCTGCAGTTTCTGCATCCTGTGACGAAGATTGTATTTAATGTGCTTGAGGATAAGAATGGATTGGAAACGTATACATCTGTTTTCTGTGCTTGACTTAAGCATGAACAGTGAATATTATAGATTGTTATTGATGAGACTCTGAGCCATTTAGCATTTTTACTTTTCCAAGTTGGGCTGTGGAGGATGCACCGTTTGTTGGCAGGTATTAGTAGTCTGATTAGAAAATAATAATATCAGAGCAAAATAAATTACAATTGCAGAATTCTAGGATACATTTTGAAGACTCAAACCATATCAGCTACCCACCAAAGTAACTGGGTTCATTGCAAATGATTGAAGAAGTGATGGACAATAGGTTTTAGGATGTTGGCAAGTTGGAATTATAAAATGTCTGCATTGGCTGATGTTTGCTAGACCCTGGAATGATGTGATAATTTTCAAGATACATTTACAACAAATCGGGCTTACAATACTGAGCCTGAATTAAAAGTATATAACAATAAAATAGTATTTATTAAATACTGAAAAGATAATAAATACAATACAATAGAATCTACAGTCATATTCAGTAAATTAGCATATGAGTTCAGATTAGGCTCATTTATCAGACTGAAAATAACCTGATAGCAGTCACTTACAAAATATTTTCATTAAGCCCAATTGTCGGTATTAAACATGTTTCTTTTTGTTTGTCTGGTGTAATATATTTATCTTAAATGCTGTGTTTTCATAACTGTAAGTGGAAAATCATGATAATTAAATAAAGGCTTTAAATTCATAGTCTAGGTGCAATTAAATGTGTTGAATTGGGATGGGTACCGAAGCCCGGTATCACAACGGCCCCAGGGCCACGTCGGACGGTTCTTGCGGACCGATCTTATCGGTCCTCTTAACGGTATTTTTAAGGTCGCACTCATTTTCAGTGAGACTCCAACCGAAACTACATTGTTTTGCCGATCTCCTCCACCTTAAAGGGACTGGTGGGAGGGGCTAATGTTCTGCTCTCACATGTTTGCCTCGCTTACGTTCATCAACAATGTTGCCAACTATTTAGCAACTTTTCAGACCGCTCTAGTGACTTTTTTATTCAAAAGAGACAAGCAATGGACATGCCGATTTTTTCCGTGTTGTTTGAGACTTTGGCAACAAGTAAAAGCACTGATTGCTCTGAGTTTACCGTCTCTTCAGCAAACCATCAGCTGTGAGCCCCTCCCGCTTTGAAAGCTCTGACAGGTGGTTAGTCAGTCAGCCAGCTCGCCATGCTGCTGCAGCAAACTCAGCTTGAAGTCTGTTTCCCATTGAAAATGAGTGACGCATTAGCAAAGCTTCCACTAGATTACAAAATGGGATGTTAATATATTATAAATCTTTAACGGGTTATGGTATTTTCTTTCTCTGAAACTGTTGCACTTGAACAGATCCTCCCTGTGTCTGATTCACACAGCCAGCCTCTCATTTATTCAGCTCATGAACTGTGGGTGACCCTGCTATCTTTTGGTTAAAATTGAAAGTATAAAAAATGTATAAATGCAGTTTGCATTCAGGTGAAAATATTATTTAATACTTGATATTATTTGTATAGAGTTCTTTTTTTATTTTGAGTGTTTTTAATCATTTTTTGTCTTGTAAATATAGATATTTCTCTATTTTTTCTATATTTTAGGCAGAAATAAAAGTCTCAGTTTCTGCTTTAAATGGCAACAGCGATTAGAAATGTTCAACTTTTTCAACCATATTTGTTTGTTTTTTTGTTTGTATTTATCACATCAATTTGTTTTGTAACACGACATGCTTGCAAGTTTTTATTGAAGCTCAAAATCTATGGACATTATTTCCTTTCTTGCAAGCGGTGGAAAAGGGTATCTGCCTTCATTCAGCCAGCTTGACCGGCAGTGTGCAGCAGCACGCTGGGAGAAATGGAGAGAAGGGACAGCAGTGCAATATCGTTTGAAATTGCTTCTTCTAGCATAAGGATTAAAATGACTGTAAAACCGTGGGAACGTTGTGATGAAAAATTTAGCAGCTTTTAAACCTCAACCTTAAGAAACCCTTGGCAGGCCTTGATGCTGGCAACATGCCTCGCTCTGACTCATCCTATATTCATTAGGTACTGTATGTACAGGAGTACTTAAGGTTTGCCCAGAATTAACTGGAGAGTATTGCTTAAATGAGGGTGTTCTTAAAGCGATTTGAACCAATTGCCGCTGTGAACTTAAATCAATCAGTAATCTGAAGCACCATTAGCCTTCTATACTTTACACCTAACAGCATCACTAATTAAAAGCAGTGTTAATTATCAGTGTTTCCTAATGATTGTTTATTTGCCTTAATGATACAGCAGTCTCTAGACTGCTATTTAGCACATTTGTTCTCATATCTGTTTTTCTTTCCTTTTTTTCCCCAACATTGCCTGGTCCATGGTTCTCTTCTGGGATGATTCACTCATCTCCGTTGCACTCAGGTAAGAAAGCTAGTCTTTCATTCAGACAGATGGGTATCAGAAAAAATCTGTGTGCATCAGTGTATTCATTGTTCCTTTGTCACCACCTCATGCTGACGGATCTGGTCATTGTGTTCTCATTCCGGCACAACCCAACTGCCCTGATGCAGTCAACCTAATTTTGTCACACTTTGCTGAGCCTCGTTGCCTTCAGAAGTGCAGTGTAAGAAACAGAAGGATGGTTCTGCTAAATTTCACTGGGTTGCTTTCTCAACCGTGAAACTAACCTACTTCTTAAAACATATATTTTTTTCTTTCCCATTTCACAATCTGTCTGCCTCTCTAATTTGGCGCACATTTAGGCAAATAAAGATAAAAGCTGATTTCAATATAGTATCTCGGAGACAAATTATTGAATAAACAGAGGCGCCTTAATAGAAGCTCCACAATGGGAGAGGGAAAAACGCAGCAAGGTCACCCCATTCTTCTTCTGAGCATCCCATTGAGGAGTTGAGAATGGGGACAGGAGGAAAGTGTGTGAGACAAGATAACGCAGAAGAAAGGCGTGGCGTAATTGAGATATCAATCAAGGAGGTTATTTCAGGGGTAATTGCTGAGGTCCTTTAGTTTGGTGTTGGTGTGTTAAAGGGACACAGAAAGAGAATGATACGTTGTGAAAAAAAAGGATGATTTGTGACTTCTCTTGGTAGAAAAGCCATAATATTTTTTTCTATTTTTTTGTCCTTCTCTAAAGGGAGGTACAAATAAATCTGCTGTTTTCACACACAATAATAACCTAATATTTTCATGACCTATTTTTTTTTTTTTTACAAAAACTCACATTACAAACCCATTATATTTTCACCCAGACAGCTCTTGGTGGGAGTTACTTAAAATTTTGTTGGCTGGAAGAAACAAATTTTGTTAACTTGCTGTCTTTGCGAAGATGGATCCATTTCATTTTTCCTAATTGTTATGCATTATTTTAATATCAAACATTTCATGGATATTCATGCAGTCCTTAATGTTTATTCATGTAGAATTTCATTTCATTAAATGCCAGTTGGCTTTTTGTATCTGTACGGGCCGCTGTTTGAGACTTTTTGAGAGGCATTGAGCTTTGTTTTAAGGGCAATGTTGTACTCATGAATATTCCAATTCCTGATGAGATTACTTCCTGTAATAACGCTTCCGCTCCAGTCCTCAAGGACATACTAGTACAGATGCTACACAACGCTTTAGGGACACACACGGACAAAGATCTCTTAAACATGCAGTATTTTCTTGTGCTTGTGCACACACTACAGGTAGACTGCATATTAGCATATGAATGTTCACTTTTAATTAGCCATTTTCTGCCCAAGTGCTTTCTGATGCTATACTTTGTGCATGGTTAAGCCAGAGAATACGATTTTAATTGGTAAACTGTGTTGTTGCAGTGAGAAGAATGGCCTTGGGTAAATTGTGCAGTTTTTTTGTGATACTGGTAAAGCAGTAAGCACCCAATTTATTGGAAGTTTGTGATTTGGGGAGGCAAAACTCAATGTTTTTAGGGTGCACATTTGAAGTTACATTTACAGGGTCTTAACTGAGGTAATAAATATCAGCCGCTTAGCAAGGAAACAATAGTTAATGTTAAAAAAAGAGTTTTAGGGTCTGGCGCATGGAAGTATATAATAAATAGTGCTGCGCTGACGTCACATGTGTGACAATTGTAATTGACTTGGCTGTACAGTGGAACAAAAAATGTATGTTGTCAGAGAGGTGCTGATTTTTATGTTGGTGCTGTGATTGCAACAAAATCAACAGCATTTCCAATTGTTTATTTCCAACTAACCTTACCCCTCGGTATCAAGGCTTCAAAGTAAAAGCGTACATGGAACTTTATAAACTTTACAGTTGATTCAGATGCTTTTTGCTTGTTTGTTTTTACAAGCCCTGCTGCTCCAATACGTTGAGGTGCAATGGAGACAGAGTGCTTGGTCAGCTGTTTTACACAAACTCCCTCCCAATAAAGAGGCACAATGCCGTTCATTGTCACCATTGTCTTAAAGGAGATATCTACAAGTTTAACTCCTCCTGGCCTGTAGGTGGCCCACTCACGCTTGCCCGCTCTCGTTCAACCTTCAATTGTACTGTTTGCTAGCTGGTTGCCAGATCCTTTGGTTAGCCTTAGCAAACATTTATCTTACCTGTTCTGAAGGAGAGCAGAAGCGTCTGCATGGCTTCTAGGCAAGGCAAGGCAAATTTGTTTATATAGCACAATTCAGTACAAAGACAATGCAAAGTGCTTTACATGATTAAAATATAGCAAAATAAAACAGAATAAAAGCAAGTAGGCATAGAATGTAGATAGAAAAAAGAACAAAAAAGTGGTGATTCAGTTAACTAGAACAGTTGAAGGCAATCTTAAACAAATGTGTTTTTAATCTTGATTTAAAGGAACTCAGGCTTTCTGCACCTTTACAGTTTTCTGGAAGTTTGTTCCAGATAAGTGGAGCATAGGAACTAAATGCTGCTTCTCCTTGTTTAGTTCTGGTTCTAGGTATGCAGAGTAGGCTGGAGCCAGAAGACCTGAGTGGTCTGGATGGTTGATACACTGATAAGTCTGTGATGTATTTAGGTGCTAAGCCATTTAGGGATTTATAGACTAACAGAAGGATTTTAAAGTCTATTCTCTGAGATACAGTGAGCCAGTGTAAGGACTTTAGAACTTGGGTGATGTGCTCTACTTTCTTAGTCTTAGTGAGGACGCGGGCAGCAGCGTTCTGGATCAGCTGCAGCTGTCTGATTCTAAGCACCTTGCTTCCTTAAGTTGACACCAACGCTGAAAGACATTGTTCAAACTCATTTTGCTTCTTTTTTGGACTCTTGAATATGAGAAATGCAACACAGAGAAGAAGCCGTTTCTCAGCAACAGTGATCTGGCAACACCTGTGCTCCATCTCACGTGACTTGAACCAACTATTCCTATTGTTGCAGAATCCTTTCATGTCGATGTAGGCATCGTAACCAAAAGTAAATGTTTATATATTTTTGAACCATCAAAATTTATAAAACTTTTTTTCTGCACCACTCTAGGCATTCTCTGGATGTATTATTTTTGAAAAATCCACTCAAAGCACTTTCACCCAATAGCACTCATTAACGAGAACAGATTGGTAGGCAACTTGGGGTTAAGTTCCTTACCCAGGGTCATGCTGGAATCCAGGGTTTCCCGCAGCGCTATCTTGGCGAGGCGGCCGCCTCGCCAAACTCACGCTACCGCCTCGCCAACATTCCCCAAAAAAAAAAAAAAAAAAGTGACGTTAACACGCGGTTTGTTGTTGTTGCTTTCGTGCGTGCGTGAATGGCAGGGAAAAAACACATGGATACCCCCCGCTCCGCGAGTCGGTCCGCGGGCAACGTGTTGTCGTCTCCCCCCCCCCCCCCGCTCCGCGAGTCGGTCCGCGGGAAACGTGTCGTCGTCATCCAGACCTGGTTACCGCCAGAAAAGTAGAATCAAGAATTCGCCAAAAAATATTTTTTTAAAAAAGCAACACCCCATGCTCTGATCTAAACACAGTGAACAACAAATGACAAACACATTTATAGACTAGATCTGTCATTCTGGAAAGGGTTATAAAGCCATTTCTAAGGTATGGGGTCTTCCTTGAACGACGTAGTGAAATAAATGGGGGGGGGGGGGGACATGGAACACTGGTGAAAACCCTCTAAGGTGTTTCCTGCCTTACAAAATTACCCAAAAAACATGTTGCAGATGGATCCAGAAGGTCCCAAAGGAATCCAAAACAACTTAAGCACTTCAAGCTTAATTTGCCTCAGTTGAGGTCAGCATTCATGATTCCAGAAAAGGCAGGAGACTGGGCAAAAATGTTATTCATGGAAACACTCCAAGGCCAAAACCACTGCTGACCAAAAAGAGCAAAACGGCCTGTAACCCACAACCCCAACTCAGGTCTCATCTCCATCTCAATGATAGCCAACGTTTTTGGGGAAATAATCGCTGCACTGAAGAGACAAAAGTGAACCTGTCTGCAAGGTGTATGTCCTGTTACATCAGGTGTAAGAGTCATTGTTGTGGATATTCTTGTTGACTTCTTGTTGTGGGTGGTGAGGTGTGGTGTTGTTTTTCCTCCAATGTTACCTGCATTTCTAGCCATTTAGAGACGGCTGCCTCAACACCTACACAGGATTTCAGATCAAGAACATTGTAGCGCTGCTTCATGCCATGACACTTCTTCTTGTTTTTGTAAATGAAGGCCATATATGACCAGTATGTACATAACAATCTACTATATTTAAACAGAAGTTAAACTTAAATATAGTGGAATTGGCAGTTTATTGGTGTCACTTAAGTTTCTTATTGTTGACTTAATTATTATGCCATATATATTAAATTTTCTCCGTTTTCCATTTTGTCCTCCAAATTCCCAGTGGTGCTCCTTAATCGACTTCAAATGCAGTTATCTGCCAATTAATTAAAAAAAATCAAAATGTCAAAACTTCTTTCTTTTACATTCTCTGGTCATCTCCACCTGTTGAAAGATTGTTTGACAGGCATGTGAAACACCCTATTAGTGGCTACCAACAAACAATTATTCACATTATTCGCCTGGTCATCATCCAGGACCTGGCAATTAATGAAGGCTCCAGCCAACCATGAAGCAGACATGATGGGCACATTATAACATCACTCGGGGCTGGTGATGTGGAGAAAATAGGAGGAGGATGTTTGAGCATGTTGTCAACAAGTTGGATATGTGAATGACAAATGACCAGCGCTGGTTTATCTTGCAGCCGATGTCTGTGTTATTCACTGGGCACTGTTTGATTTAATAACGCTGCTGGGAAGGAAAGCAACAGCATGAAAGGGTCTTTTTACGCAGAATTAATTTAGGTTTTCAGATTTGAAGCATATTCTGATCCAGTATTGCTGACACTACTGCTGACTTGTAGATCAGCCATTGATCAGTCAATCTATAAATTGATTAGTCACCTTCATTTGTCTTTAAGCTTCAGTCCACAGGCTTTAGGTTGTATTATTTGAGGTTTTATTTTTTGCCATTTTTATTTAATTTAGGAGGTTGTCTTTATTTTTAGTTTCTGGGGTTCTCTTACTATGTGGCTGGTTTTTAATTAAAGGTATTTATGAGCTTTTTTTCACATTCATTACAATGTCTGAGCGGAACTGGAATGAGAGGGGGGAGAAGCTGTGCTGCTTCAGAGATTGCTGCCTATTTTTGGGACATAAAAAGACTCACCAGTCTGGCTGATGCTGACATAAAAGCTGTCTGGTGCTTTGAAGACCTAAGCCCTTTGAGAGCTGACGCTATTCATCACCATGTTGTTTGGGCTTCAACAACTCAGATGGTGCCGACAACCAAATATAGGGCAACATTTTGAAAAAGCATTCATTTATTAATAAAAATATTAAATGTCTTTTGTATTGAGAGGTTTGTGGTACTCCGGGGCTCCTTTCAAACTGGTTCATAACTTACAGTACCTTGTAAAATTATACATACCCATTAAACTTTTACATTTTTTTCATGTTGCATCCCAAACTGACAAGCAATTTATAAACCAACTTAAACTAATTGTGAAGTAAAAAGAACATTATATAGGGTTTTAAACAAATAAAAACCCAGAAAGTGTGACATGGCCTCTTTGACATGTTGTAGAACCACAGAATTTTGGGTTATATATTTTCTAGTTTTTAAATATTAATGCTACAATCTTTTGTTACTTATTCTTTCAAAAAGTCAGTCAGTTTGGATAGGTGTTATTGCTGACATCAATTTGTAAATCTTGTGTACGGTCTCAGATGTACACATAGACCTTCAAGGGAACATTGTACCACAATAATATAATTGGATCTAAACCATTAAATTTTAGCTTTGACTGTATGTTTAGGTTTGCAGTCCAGCTGGAAGGTGGGGCTCCATCCAGGCTCCAGTGTTTTGGAGCCACTAGCAGGGTTTCTTTCAAGATTAACCTGCGTTTAGCTCAATCTTACTATCACCAGCTTCTCAGTCAATGCTGAAGCAAAGCATCCCTACATGCTCAGTTTCCCTTTTAAGCTGTTGTGTTCATGGTTTGATGTGCATTGTAAATTGTCTGCCACAAATATTGTTTTTACGATGCGTCACTCATTACCCATAATGCAGCAGCACTTTTCTATAACCATAACAGTCAAGAGGGTGGCCACAATGGAACGATGTTTTAATGACGCCCTTTTTAATGTCCTGAATGAGCTGGATATATCTTTAAAAACTCAAAAACTGACTGCTCTAAGAACTAAAACAGAAGCTGTTGCTTGGAGTTTGCATCACATCCGTAGTTATCTGATTGATTTTTACCCGTTTCCGCTGCCCCTGTTAGTCCCGCCTTTGAAATCGGGCTTTACCGGCAGCTTTCCAGATTGATACGCTTATACTGCCAGTTTAGGTGGATGGCAATGTCCTATTCCCTCCATTTTCAGAGGATGGATTGAGCAGTACTCAGAGAGATGTTCAAAGCGTGTAATATTGTTTTATAACCTAACTGTCCTTTAATCCTCTCCAAAACTTTGACCCTAACCCTTCTTGTGTGGGGAATGGGTACTTTTGCAAGGCACTTTAAATGTGCAATTGCAAGTAGAAAATGACTCATAGGTCCAAAAAGTACAGGTCAGTATGTTGACTGTGTATTTTAACATGAATCACACTTTTTGAGCAAGACATAGAATTGTATTATGGCACAAAAGTGAGACAAGTAGACAAAGAGTGCACGATCAGAAAATCACAGCTAGTCGTCATAACCTCACTCCAGCTCTTGCAGAAACAGATCAATACGCTGTGCGCAACCCTGTAGTGGAAACAGCTCTACAAAACCTCTCATTACAGCCCACACTTCTATAACCAAGCACACAGCTACACACGCACTCTGGTTCCACCTGCAACCATTTCAGTGTAAAAATTGTACTTTTGTTTCATGCTTGATCCTCACATTGAACCTCTCAACATATTTACTTTAATTTTGCTCATTTCAGCCGTTACATTTTCCGTCGTTAGGTAAGGCTTTGGAAGATTCAGTGGCTCACGTTGGTTTAACACGTTCCTTTCTGGGTACATAACTATCTTAGCTTGGACAGAAAGGCAGGTAGCGTTCATTAGATGGGCTTTGAAGAGCAAATCCTTAATCTGTCTTTTGCATGACGACCCTTTGTCTCATGCACACTAAAAGATGCACGCGCACCTTTCCTAACCAGTCATTTCAAATCCCAATCTCTTTGAAATTAGGTCATAATATTTACGATGTTAACGAGTTTCTATTTTTGAATTATTAACTCTGAGTTGGTGGGGTTTGAGGAGGGAACTGGGTCTTTGCGTGAGCCTCAATGCCTCAAGTGAATACAGTTGTATTGCATATGAGACTGGTTGATCATTATTGTGAGCAAATTGTATTAAGGGTGGATTAGCTGCATGTTTGAGTCTCTCGAACTAGAAACAAAGGACAAATTGCTTTGTTCTAGCTATGATTACTAGTTTGCGGTTATTATGGTTCATGTTTATATACATTTACCAGCTCTGTAAAACAAAGGTTTGCGGATTCATGAACATCTGCCCTTTTTGGCGTTTTCCCAACTGCTCTTGAGCTCTGGGAAGCATCACGAAACGCCAAAAGAGCCCCTATGATTTGCATTCACCATAAAGTTCAACACACCAAACACTGCTGCCACTGAACAGGGACACAGAGGGTTTTTTTTTTCTTCCACTCCTAATCAAGTCAAGTGCAAGCTGTTTGCACAGCAATTAGCAGACATTCGTTGTTTTATTTAATTATCATTTTAATTTTTTCTTGACACGACTCTTGATACTTCCAAAACGAACTTGGAGGCTTTCTCTAGGAGTTGAAAAAAAAGGTTAAATAGTGTTTCTGGGAGACTTCAAATTTGATTCGGAAAATCCAGCTGCGTGTTGCACCGCGTTCTGTGTCATTTCCTTGTAAAAAAAAAAAAAAAGAAAGTCAACACTTAAAGAGCAGATGTTCTTCCGTGTTTTATAGTTAGCTTCCCCTGGAGAGAGTAGAGCCACTTGCTGGAGGAACTCTGCTGCTGGTTCACCATGACCTTGGACATCTATAGAGGGATCCATCTGCTTCCTGTACACATATTCCCGACACGGAGCATTAAATTTAGATTACAGGCTGTGGTTGCGTGGGCGACTGATAGACACTGTCACCTCGTAAAACCTACATACAGAAAGCGAAATGTAATGCATTCTTTCTGGTATTTTGTGTGGATTGAAAAATGATTTTTTTAAAGCTGATAGCCAAAGTATATTTCCTTTTAATTAAAACTGTAAAGTGATCATAAAAACACAGCTAGATTGTAGAGAATGAATTTCCATGGCAGGATCTAAAGGGCAGGAAAGCCATTCGAGTTACTGACATCCCATTGGGCAGCAAGAATTGCGACTAGATGGTGAGGATCAACAATAAGCAGTAATCCTGTGGTGGAGGAGCCTTTTTTTTTTTTTACCAATTTCAAAATGGACTCACATTTGCATGTAGTATGTCTTTTTCTTTCCCTAAAATGTAACTCAGATGGGGAATGCAAATATTCAATTCAAAGCCAGTTTCTTGCCAGCTATAGGCAGATATAACTTGCTAAACTGACAAAGAATTTAGAAGTAACTGACCTAGATTTAACTTACAAATGCCTGGAATGACCAGAATGAGGGAATTAAATATCAGAACTCAATATTGATAGCCGAGAATCTAAAGCGTCACATATGATTTGCTATCAATGGTAAAAAATGGTCCTGCGTAATGTTGATATTGGGGACATAGTTAGTGTGAATCCTGTGTTTTTGTTTATCTTTTTTTTGTATTGATTATCATGGGTAATCCATGCTTTCAGATAAGTATTTTGCACACAGAATAGACAAACAACCAATGATTATACAGTTATTTTAAATGTGTCTATCGTCTAAATTTTATCTGGCCAACTTACAGAATTGTGTTTCTTTGTGTGGTACCATTATTTCTGTTAACTTGTTAGTTGCTTGGTATTAATATGAACGATTGCCAGGTCATAGGTGATGCTTGTTCCAATCTCACCTACAGGTGTTTTTCCAGGACAGAATGTCAAACCAGAGCTGGCGTCCTCCAAAACCGTTTATAGACAAGCTGGTTGTGGGTTGTTCTATTTGTGATGCCCTGCCTATAGGGGTGATTGTGTGTGCAACACCATTAAAAGAAAGAAACAAATGCATGCACATGTAACCAAACAGTTTAGTTACATACTAATAGATCTAGATTTGGCTAAAAATTCCGTGTTTGGATTATTTGTAATTGTGCTATTGTGATCCAATTAATGGTTCTTTGTTTGTTTGTAGGTGCTTCCAGTATAAAGCCTGGAGTTGTACAAGGGTTGTGCAGTTTAGGGCTCAAGAGGTACAAAGTGCTAGAGCTCCATAGCCAGGGGCCTAGTGTTGATTTTAATTTAGTTTGATTATTAGAAGATTTTTGGGGGATTTTTTCCCCACAATTTATCCATATTCCAAACTCTGCACAATGTATTTCCACTTGCTGAGCAGAGAGAAATAAAATCAAGCACCAGCTGGAGAATGAAGTCTGTGAGTCTTCCTTCCAATGCTTGACTAAATACTACATTGATGTTGATGAAATTATCAAATAACTGTGTACAAATCTGATGAAAATAAAAAGAATACAATACGGATCAGACAGAGGGAGGGTTCCAGTTACAAAAGAATCAGCCTTGCTTGTTTGAGCTGGAGATTCTGGCAACCAGGCCAAGATGGATGCTATTTGTCATGGCAAAACTGGAACAGATGGTGACAAGGCAAATACTTGTCCCTGTTTGAAATTTATGATCATGGCTGGCACTCATAAACACCTTATTCTGGTCACCTCCCCTCAACCAGTCACATATCACCCTTGCAATAGCTCTTCATGCAAATCCAATGTAGTATAAGTGCAAAATCACTTCCTCCAGCCCCTGCTGTCTTTGGCTGCAGAATGTTTTTTATACTTGTTCCCTTTGATGTTGACTGAAATTAGGCTGATGGTATAAGACATGCTATTGCTGGACCAGGGTTGTTGGGACTAACTGGTTGTAAGCTTAAGTGTGATATGTGGTTTCCAAATTGTTGGCATCCGGGCTATTTTAATATCTTGAAATACTTTTATTCTGCTCTAGTGCACAACCCCAAAAGTAGTACAGTTGAACAAAGGTGAGTTAATGATACATATTCACTCAGCGTTTTTTATTATTATTATTATTCTGATTCTAAGTGACATGTCATATTTGAGAGATAGAAAAAGAGGATAAAACAATCCTAACTTAACAGTGAGAGATGGTAGTGTGAGAAGGAAAGGAAAAATCTAGTAAAAACTAGAACAAAGAGAAAATAGATGAAGAGCATGTGTACATACTTTATGCATTCTTTCACTGACTACTTTTCCGTTTGACATTTTTGATAAACATAGTTCTTTACTTTTGGAAATGGATGGGAATGTCCTTTTTTCTATACCTCCGCACACTGAAGCAGATTCTGGACTGATGTGTTACACATTTTTAAAACCCTTTATGGAAGAAGAAGTATGTTGATTTCATTCCAGACACTTTTTTAGATCAACTGTCAAAAGAATGTAGGTACATTTCGTCTGAGGTATTTGTAGTAGAGAAGAGCATGCTTCAGTGTAATAATTCAAATAGTATATTCTGCCATGACAGCATATTTATTTTTCAAAAATAGAAGAACCAAATATCAATGTGTTAGATGGTTGCTTTTTTAGTACTTTACATATCCATTAATAAAGGTAATTCTATGTCCAACAATAGCATTTTCAGTGCTTATTTAGGTGCTGTCATCTGGTTACCAAAAAAAGAGGTGTTTTCATTTCAGTCCATTCATCAGTCCATTTCAGTCCGAATTATAATACAGGACAATCCAATGCTTTCACTGACAATTGGTGAAAAGATATTTTGGATAGACAAGCTGATTGCAGTGATTTCTTAACTTTCAAACAATTTCTCATCCTTAGCAAGTACATGGCAACAGTGGAGAGAAACTTCTCCCTTTTAACGGGGTGGAACCTGCAGCAGAATCAAGCTCAGTATCAATGATCACTGGCTGCAAACGACTGAGGGTCGTGCACAATAGCAGTGGGTCTGGAGTACTTTCATAAACAAAGAGATGACAGACTTAATGCAATAAGAGTCATATTAGTTTCAGGAAAAAGAACTAACTAAAACCAAACTAATCATAGGAGCACCGAGCCAAGAGTACTTACCATGGGAAAGAAAACAGACTTAGTGACCGTAATGTCTCTGTCAACGGCTTTGTCCAGGAGAGAAATGCAACTAAACCCCTCAGACGTAACAAAAACGAGTACACAGTGTCGATGGCAACAGTAGCTATGTAAAGAGCTTTATCTAGGAAAGAGCACAACTAATCAAAGAAGCACTGGTCTAGAAATACCTTCTGAGGAAATTTAAAAAGTGTAAAGAGTTTATATGTTATGATCGTGAATCAGGCAAACCCAGTATTCAAACCCAACAAGTGAGGTTAAGGCAAAAAACAGGATTTTAATAATGAAAACAGGAACAGGCGGGCTCAATAGTCAAAAGGGCAGTCCAAAATCCGGTACACAAAAAGCAGTCCAAAATAGGCAGAGGTACAGACAGGGCAAAGCAAGCTCGGATAACCATAGGACAGAAACTAGTCGGTAAACCGGTAAATCAGTCAGACAGGGCAGGAAAAACAGATCAGGGAACAGGCTGGCTCAGAATCAAAAAGGCTCTCGGGTTATCGTCAACAGGTCAATCAGAATAAAGAATGCTGGAACTAAACTCACCGTGGCTCGTTAAATGATCTGGCAGATAGCAGAGGTTTGTGGCAGGACTATATAGGGGAGTGAGCAGGTGAACAGGAGTGAAGGCTAATTATAAGTGAGCAGGTGGATCTAATCAAGGCAAGAAAGCTGACAGATTGCTGAGGGGAGACCGAACAGAGCTGATAAAGTGACAGGTGGAAAACAGGTAACCTAAACAGAAAAACATGTCTAAATCAAAACCAAACAAGACCCCAAAATCAGAAACTTAACTAATAAATCTGATAACATAAACCAAGACAAAACCCAAATCGTGACAGAACCCCCTCCTCAAGGCCGGATTCCAGACGGCCTCAGAAACAAAACAGACTAGCTCGGGTGGGTGGAGGGAGGTACAGGATGGAGGGCTAGAATCAAATAAATGTCCAAATAAAAACTCAAACAAAACAAGACGAGTCAAGTTCTCAGGCGGGCGTCCAGGAGGACGGCCCCGACGAGTCAGGTTCTCAGGCGGTCGTCCAGGAGGACGGCCCCGACGAGTCAGGTTCTCAGGCGGTCGTCCAGGAGGACGGCCCCGACGAGTCAGGTTCTCAGGCGGTCGTCCAGGAGGACGGCCCCGACGAGTCAGGTTCTCAGGCGGTCGTCCAGGAGGACGGCCCCGACGAGTCAGGTTGTCCGGCGGACGTCCCGAAGGACGGCCTCGGTGTGTCAGGTTGTTCGGCGGACGTCCCGAAGGACGGCCTCGGCGTGTCAGGTTCTCCGGCGGACGTCCCGAAGGACGGTCTCGGCGTGTCAGGTTCTCCGGCGGACGTCCTCGGCGTGTCAGGTTCTCCGGCGGACGTCCTCGGCGTGTCAGGTTCTCCGGCGGACGTCCTCGGCGTGTCAGGTTCTCCGGCGGACGTCCTAGGCGTGTCAGGTTCTCCGGCGGACGTCCTAGGCGTGTCAGGTTCTCCGGCGGACGTCCTAGGCGTGTCAGGTTCTCCGGCGGACGTCCTAGGCGTGTCAGGTTCTCCGGCGGACGACCTCTGTGAGACAGGTAATCCGGCGGGTGTCCTGAAGGACGGCCCCGGTTAGCAACGATGTCCGGCGGCCGGTGGCGGAGCAGGTCTCTCATAGACCGGCGGCGGAGCAGGTCTCTCATAGGCCGGCGGCCGAGCAGCAACCTCGGGGACCGTCGGTAGAACCGGACCCTCAGGAACCGACGTCTGGAGAGAGAAAGAACAGAACCTGCCGCCGGACTAAAGGCTGGAGACAACGCCGGACTAAGAGCTAGAAGAGAGGCCTGGTTAAAGAGTTCAGGAGGCGTCTGGCTACAGAGTTCAGGAGGCGCCTGGCTACAGAGTTCAGGAGGCGCTTGGCTACAGAGTTCAGGAGGAGCCTGGCTACAGAGTTCAGGTTCAGTCGGCCCCTGGCTACTGGCTTCAGGTTCAGTCGGCCCCTGGCTACTGGCTTCAGGTTCAGTCGGCCCCTGGCTACTGGCTTCAGGTTCAGACGGCCCCTGGCTACAGGCTACAGGTTCAGACGGGGCCTGGCTACAGGCTACAGGTTCAGACGGGACCTGGCTACAGGCTACAGGTTCAGACAGGGCCTGGCTACAGGCTACAGGTTCAGACGGGGCCTGGCTACAGGCTACAGGTTCAGACGGGACCTGGCTACAGGCTACAGGTTCAGACGGGGCCTGGCTACAGGCTACAGGTTCAGACGGGGCCTGGCTACAGGCTACAGGTTCAGACGGGGCCTGGCTACAGGCTACAGGTTCAGACGGGGCCTGGCTACAGGCTTCAGGTTCAGACGGGGCCTGGCTACAGGCTTCAGGTTCAGACGGGGCCTGGCTACAGACTTCCGGTTCAGGAGACCCCGGGCTACAGGCTTCAGGTTCAGGAGGCCCCGGGCTACAGACTTCAGATGCTCCCAGACCCTTTAACACCCAGAACCTCATCAATAACCCTTCCAGAACCTCCGACAAAGACAGTTTGGTCAGCCACTTGGGAAATTGGCTGTCAAGCCAAAGATGAGGGGGTAAGAGCTTCCGAAGAGGTCCAGGGGCCTCTAAGTCTCCATGGGGCTCTGGGTGCTTGTCTTCTCGGCGAGGCCCCCGACGGAGCTTGTCGTTCGGGCGAGGGCCACGACGCCGCTTGTCGTCTGGGCGAGGGCCACGGCGCCGCTTGTCGTCTGGGCGAGGGCCACGGCGCCGCTTGTCGTCTGGGCGAGGGCCACGGCGCCCAGTGTCCCGATGAGCCCCCGAGTTGCGGCCTGAAAGAGGGCTCGTCTGAACCCCCTCATCGTGGGCCTGTGGTAGACCCTCCTGGGTTCCCACGTCGCATACTGGCGGCGGACCCTCCTGGGTTCCCACGTCGCAGACTGGCGGCGGACCCTCCTGGGTTCCCACGTCGCAGACTGGCGGCGGACCCTCCTGGGTTCCCACGTCGCAGACTGGCGGCGGACCCTCCTGGGTTCCCACGTCGCAGACTGGCGGCGGACCCTCCTGGGTTCCCACGTCGCAGACCGGCGGCGGACCCTCCTGGGTTCCCACGTCGCGGGCCGGCGGCGGACCCCCCTGGGTTGCAGCGTCTCGGGCCGGCTGCGGACCCTCCTGGGTTGCAGCGTCTCGGGCCGACTGCGGACCCTCCTGGGTTGCAGCGTCTCGGGCCGGCTGCGGAGCCTCCGGGGTTGCAGCGTCTCGGGCCGGCTGCGGAGCCTCCGGGGTTGCAGCGTCTTGGGCCGGCTGCGGAGCCTCCGGGGTTGCAGCGTCTTGGGCCGGCTGCGGACCCTCCGGGGTTGCAGCGTCTTGGGCCGGCTGCGCAGACAGTGCTGCCTTATAGCTGCCGGAGGCCGGCACTGGAGCTGAGGTAGGAGGCGGGTCCTCTGGGACAGGTGCAGGTGCCGGGGCGTCGGCTGGACCCTTGGGGACAGGATTGAGTCCACTATAGAACCCTTGGAGAGCCGCTCTATAGTGCCCCTCGACCTCCTTTAATTTTGCCTCCAGCTCCTCTGAATACTGGCAGAAAAGAGCCTCCCTAAGGTCTTTAATAATAGGGGCAAAAGCTCTTAACTGGTCCTCCAGAGCCAGATCCTCAGCATCACGGGCGCCAACAGGAGGCGCTGTGGGCTGCTCAGCTCTGGGAAGCACCGGACTCCGATCCACTGGGCAGGAAGTGGCAACGGACGGGCGCGGTACTGACTCGCCTGTCGGCCGAACAGAACGGGTGAAGGAGCGACCCACAGGTTTCCGTCCCCTCCTCCGACGGCGGGACGGCAGGACTTGCTGGAGGTTTGATCCTGTCGGTAGAGCCGGGATCGGTGGAGCCCACAGCGTTCCCTGCATCTCCTCCTCTGGAGGGAGAGAGAAAAAAAGATCCGGACGAAGATCCCGCACCACCTCCGCTTCGACCTCCATAAACAAAGTTGGTTCTGGATAAAACCCATGGGCAGAGCCGACAGCGGTGTCGCTGGGTGAGTGATCCCTTCTATTCTGAGTTGAATCTGAATTTGTGACAAAGAGCCCTCCCAATCGTAAACTCGGAGCAGGCAGCGGGTTACTGCTGCTGCGGCTGCTGGAGAGATGGCGTCTGGGACCGATACCAGGGGGACAGAACGCCAATCTGGAACCCTCCCAAGCCATAGCGTGTGGAGGGGGGAAAAAAAAAAACCTCTAAAAACTTGTTGGGCGATAGGTTTTAGTGGGCCAGATCATTCTGTTATGATCGTGAATCAGGCAAACCCAGTATTCAAACCCAACAAGTGAGGTTAAGGCAAAAAACAGGATTTTAATAATGAAAACAGGAACAGGCGGGCTCAATAGTCAAAAGGGCAGTCCAAAATCCGGTACACAAAAAGCAGTCCAAAATAGGCAGAGGTACAGACAGGGCAAAGCAAGCTCGGATAACCATAGGACAGAAACTAGTCGGTAAACCGGTAAATCAGTCAGACAGGGCAGGAAAAACAGATCAGGGAACAGGCTGGCTCAGAATCAAAAAGGCTCTCGGGTTATCGTCAACAGGTCAATCAGAATAAAGAATGCTGGAACTAAACTCACCGTGGCTCGTTAAATGATCTGGCAGATAGCAGAGGTTTGTGGCAGGACTATATAGGGGAGTGAGCAGGTGAACAGGAGTGAAGGCTAATTATAAGTGAGCAGGTGGATCTAATCAAGGCAAGAAAGCTGACAGATTGCTGAGGGGAGACCGAACAGAGCTGATAAAGTGACAGGTGGAAAACAGGTAACCTAAACAGAAAAACATGTCTAAATCAAAACCAAACAAGACCCCAAAATCAGAAACTTAACTAATAAATCTGATAACATAAACCAAGACAAAACCCAAATCGTGACATTATAGCAACAACATCTATATCAATTGATTTATTTGATAAAGAGGCAGCCCAGAGTCTTGTGTAGTTTCTATGCAAAGGAAAGCCGAGCCAAAGAAGATTACACATGATTAGGCAGCTATGTTCAGGAAGTAACAGTAAAACATAAAAGCACTGGGTCAGGTGTACCTTCAGTGGACAGAAAACGAAGTAATGAAAGATTATCAGACAGTAGTTCTTTACTTCCTATATCATTTACGTTCAAGGTAAACAAATTATAATTGTCTAATGATGAAATAAGTGTGACATCATCCACAAATACTGTATGACAGCTTACGGCTTCAAAGAAATACCTTCATCCACCTTTTTCTTTCCTATTCTGCTTGTGAAATAGAAGCCATTGAGCTATGCTGTTTTTCTGTGCCGACACATGGATAAAGAACTGCTCTTATACAAAAAAAATGTCAGTAAATGCATTTGAATTCCTTTTATATAATATCTATAGCGTCATCACCATTTTAAGTGAACAAAATTATGATTTGAACAGACCTTTAGTTTTATAAGCAAAATCAATAAATTAGCTGTAATGTCTTCTTTCAGTTACCGAGGACAATAAAGATGGCTCCTCTCTGTCACAGAAATCACTTCTTGTTATTTTTTCTGTGATGAAATAGAAGAAATCTATTACATGAAGCTGGAATAATGATGCGAGGAAGTGTCTGTGTGTGTGTGTGTTTTCCTGCTGTGTTACTCTCCTTTACACAGGAACTAAGTCCTGCTGTGCAATCATGCTCAGTGAGCCTATCCCACCCCCTGCAGACACACAAACACAATCCCACGCGAGCACACACGCGAGCTGTATACCCACTCGCACATGGCGTGTCGCGCTCATTCACACAGCCCAAGGAACAGAGGGTTATGGTAACACTGATTCCAGTTCCCTCTGTGAAGGAACTGATCGAAGCTGCTTCCCATTGGCATTAAATATGCATTAGTCTCTGCCTTTCATGTGGGCGCTGAGCTGTGTTTTTGTGTAAGAAGTCCTGGGGATATTTTCTTATACTTGGAGCCCACCAATTTTCTATCTCCATCTTTTAATTAAGAACAAGAATGAGGTCTGCAAGAAAGAGGGCTAATCTTTATTAAATGGAATTTCTGGGATGCTGGGCTGCTCCGGGCTTCGTTTCGAAGATCCTGTAAGAGACGCCGGCTTTATCCTTAATTATTTGTCGTCAGTTCACATTAAGGAGACACAAAGAAAAGAGCCACACTGACAGAACACAAGACAAAGGTGGCATTACCTAATAATTACAGTGGCCACTCACCTGTTTTATCTCACTTTCTGGAATATTGGAAAGCCGATGTCTCATCCCTGACAAAAACCTTTTGTTCATCCTGTCAGCCATCTCCGTCTCCGGCACAGCTTGAAGGCCTCCAGCCTGGTTCTGTCTTGTGTAAAGACATGGCAATCAGTCATTTTTTGACAAGTGTCTGTGGGTAGGATGGGGCGGGGTCCATGCCCACATAGCGTTTCTTTAGGCTCCTAAGCTAAAGGTGATTCCTGAGCTAGCTTCTGTGATCACCAGCAGGCACTTTTATTTTCCCCTCTCAGGCTGGCCCTCTGCTGTTCGATTATCCCTCAATCTGTAATTAAAGGCAGCCAAGGGGAACGGAGATGGGGTGAGAGAGGGAAATAGCCCAGGATGGATGTCCATATTTCAGACAGAGGCAGCCTGAGGGGAAAGTGTAATTACATCATTATAATGGTGCTTTAGCTACTAAATCTTCATACCTTAATGGCTGATTGATGATAAGATTGTTCTGATGTTGGTTAAAAAAAAACAACAGTTGGCCACTGGTCATGTTGCTGTTTTGGCATTTTGTACCTGCATTTTTGCAGTTTTAGTTGTTTCATACCCAACTTTTTCTAGCCAACAGTCTGTCTCTAGATGTTTCGTATTAGTCTTCCTTTAATTTGTATTCACCAAGTGGACATTTTCTGCCATCTTTGACAAGTGAAAATGTAAATCTATCTCTGTATATTCTACTCATAGTCTTTTGTAATGAATCCAGATTATTCAAACCCAAAAAATGGAGATCCATTAAATAAATGTGAATATTATGGAAAAGCCACGAGGTAAAACCCATTATACAGATTATTTACACAGAAACCAATGTTTTCAACCCCTTTTTCTGTTAGTTGTGATTCTTTTCCCGATTGGACCTATTAAAAGACAACATTTAGGATTGGAATGTTACATCAGAACAATGAAAAAACATGTTTAATACAAAAATGTGGGCATAATGAAAGCATGTTTAAGACCTGCTTAAAGGTTGCTATTTTCAAAAGGTACTTTTAATCTGACAAACAAACCTCATCTGAACACATATTGTAAGTTATTGAATATATCTGTATACATAGACCAGCAGAATGTCGCATAGAGATATTTTGGTTCAGTATAATCTGTCATATGTTATAGGAATCTGTAGACTTAAATAGACATCACAATCCAAATAAATTAGAATGTGATAACAAATAAGAAATATAATTAAAGCTGTAAGCAACTTTTAAAGGCATTTTTGCATCGCCACCTTAACGCCTCCAGCCAGCCACTCAATTCTGCACGTATCCGCTCGGAGGTACTGTAAGCAAAACTTGATTTTACGTTCTGTCAAGCTCAGTTCAGCTCCAGTGGAGTTTTCAAAATTTCGCAGAAATCCGACATTCCCAATGGAAGCAGTAGTCATTACTGTTTGGTGGCAAAGTAATGAAGACCTCATGTATTATTTTCTAAATGTCAATTTGAAAATGTCTGTTATTTGATAAAGTTTGAAACTTCTACAGACCATCATGGAAGGTCATTCCCCACAAAAACATGTGCCTTTGTTCTCAGTGGGCATGGCTAAAGTTATGTCATCAATTTACCATCCCAACGTCAACGACAAGCACACACAATCTGGTTTTGTTCTGATTATACATCAGAGAAATATAGCTGTTTAGAATGTTCTATGTTATGCAGTTGATTGAGTAAAATTCTAATATGCTCCATTTGACCTATTTGTGGGTCGACAAAGGTCAGTCATATGCAGTTTGGAGTAAATGCATGTGTGATAAAGAGCCAACTGTATGCGAACAGCGAGATATCGAAATTTGCCTCTCTAGCACGCCCTCGCGGTCCAGCCAGCAGTCACTGTTCAGAGTGGAATTCAACATCACCTTGTTCTGTGTCGTAAGACACAGCTTGAAAGTTGTATGAGTCAGAGTGTAAAAAGAGAGCATCCACCAGTGAAACAAGTCACTGCCTGTTCTGCGTGGGTGCACCTATGGTTATGTCAGCAACAGAAAGTTTAGGACGCTCTGACCTGGAGAGTGGAAGTTATTAAACCAGGAATCGCAAATGCATGCCTGGGGAGGTACAGGCGGCTCTTCTGGCTGTCCTGTGTGGCTCGCAGCGTCTTGACTGATCTATCAAGGTTATAATTTTAACTGTAATTTGTGAGAATATTTATTTTGAAAAAAAGTTTAACTTCTGGCTATGCTTGACCACTTTATCCAGTTAGGATGCTTTACACATTTCTGCCATTCAACTATCTGTATTGCAGTTACTTCAACCTTTCCACTAGGGAGAGTTAGTGAGATGGTATATAAAAAGGTATAAGCATATAATATTACTTACAGTAGATAAATCTCTGGGTATCGTCATTTATTAAAATTCCAGACTACTTGGTCTAGACTTCTTCCATTTCAAAAGAACTCTCAAAAATCTGCTTTTTATGATTCTTGAAAGCAACCATGTTTGCTTTGTGTAATTATTCACCCAAAAGTCACTGAATTTTTTTACATGGGCTGGTAGGTCGGAGGTGTTGTGTTAATAATAATCTCCTCTATTGAGCACATGCCTGGAGCAGAAGATGTAAAGTACAGCAGTTTTCAAACAAAGCAAAACATGATGATGGTTTAACTAAATGTAATATTATGGACTGGAATCACTTCACCAGTTCTGCTCTAAATATTTGTTGCACTAAGGAAGATCACTCGTAGCACATTACCTCCTTCTGCCATTTTCTGGGCTAGGGGTTAAGTTTAGCACTAAGGTGTCAATTAGGTTTAGGTTAGGGTTGGGTATATACTGGTAAAGGTTAGGGTCAGCGTTAGGACATAGAAGTGCTTGCAAATGAATGGAAGTCTATGGAAGTCAAGGCACGGTCCTTACTTTGTATTTTAAACAAGAATGTGTGTGTGTCTGTGTGCGTGTGTGTGTTGGTGTGTGTAAAAAGATAATACTCGGTTATTCCATTCTGGCAGCACGTGCCGAGACTCTAAAACCACACACTGTGAGCACATCCTGTTCACAATCATAAATCTTAAATCTCTTCTTAGTTTTTTTGACATGTTTCCTCTGGATTTGTGAGTGTAACCCCTGCTCCAGGCCTTTGTCTCAGAGTCCCATGCTGGCTCGTATTGGACAAGATTGGAACCCATCGTGTTAATGGGGTCCATGACCCAGTGGGGGCCATCACAGCATGTGTCTGTATGTGAGTGAGAGTGCATAAACAGAAGCCTGTGAGTGTACCTTGATATATGGGGACACAACTCACCCAGTGGAGTCTCAAGAGTATTAACTAGTGGCCTTGAACAGCCATGGTTATCAGTAATGTATACATTGATTATTTAAAATTACTACTGCATTGCACTTATAAATATTAATTGATTCCTTACCCTAGGGTGGATTTTGTTAAATTTTTATTTTAAGAAATATGTGAAAGAATTTGCACCTCATACAAAAAATGTTGCGTGTAGTACTTATCTCCCAAATACAACTTAGCTTTATAACAGCCACGAAAAAGAACAAAACTCAAGTTTTCTAAGAAAATTCCGGACAGTTTCTTGGTAATTTTATCTGCTGCTTTTGCCACAGTCCACTTACATAAAACAAAGTGGTAGTCAACTCCAGAATAGACCCCATCTACCATCATCTCCATGTTTCACTGCAGTGTAAACCACCATACCTTCCAGATCCCAGATCTGACCAGTCCACAATCACTGTCTCCAAAATATACAACACATAATTAACTGTGGCTTACCTCTGGTTATTTAATAGCCGGTTTCTTCTCTTAGTCCGTTAACTCCCCTTACTCTAAGAGCCTTGAAGGTATAGATAGTTCATGTGTAGCAGTCCAAAACAATTTTCTAAGAAACGTAAGCGCTTTTTCTTATTTGAACTACATTTTACCTCTAACCCCTTTCCTCTGTGTTTTTATCCCCCTGCTTCCCCGTCAGCAGCTACAGTGACGTGTTGATCAATTTGTGGCTCATGCGCCTCACTCACAGCGGGTGTAAATAATTAAATGTATGACAAGAAGAAAACTGGCAAGTGGAATGAGGTGAGAATTGCATTTTCTAACCCTAGTTTTATTTGTCTAATATAAATTCTCCTCAGCTGAAAAAAGCAGTGTGCCTCTGTTGTCCTCATAAAAGGAAACTGAATAACTAATTTGCAAAAGAGGCAAGCAAAGATTAAAAGAAAATTCACTCACTGGCAAAGAGATTCATGCGAAGCACCAATATGTGTGCGGACTATCTTTGTGAGGTTTGGCACTCACACTACACAGAGAGGAAGACTCCTAAGTTTAAGCTTCTGAGGAAAGAAAATAAAACAGAAAGTGTGTTCTGCATAAAGACTTTACAAAACATAACCTAATGGCAATACGGACCCTAAATTTGGGAGGGGCATGCACCATTTTTTTTAAAGAGCAACGAAAAACAGGGAAGGATAAGAAGAAGTGATGCAGTGTAATGCCCAATACTCTGAAGTGGTGTTTCCATCAATATTTTATGCGCATTTTGATGTATGGCATTAGAAAATGTTAATAGACAAGACAAAATTTAAAAAGAAAATAGAAAATACACTGAAGAGGAGATGGAAAGAGCATTTCTTAGTCTCATCAATAAAAAAATGTAAATAAAATAGGAATACATTCCTTAAAACCTCGCTCCATTACTGATCTGTGGTCTTTGCTAGTTTGCAACCTCTACTTTCTGTTTATTACAGCAGTTTTTTCTCTACCATTCCACAAGGGGGGCGCCCCGCCCCACCAACAAATTTGCCTGCCCTCCCAAGAAAGTCACGGCATGCACTAAATTATTATACGTCTCTGCGTGTTCATGGTTAATTTTATCAAAATACCATTTGCTTTGATTGTCATACATCACCAAAAGTCTGTCTGTTGGAAACAAAAGTCCACCTTCCTGTGTCCATCCATTGAATAAAATGTCTGCTTTGTTCTTGGAAAACACATTTTTGTTGCTTGATGGACCCAGGAATGGATCAGAAACAGATCCCAAATGTGTTAAAATTAAAATTGGATAAAGTTACGCTCAAAAATATACTAAACTCTGACAGATCTAGATTTTAAAGAGATTTTCATTTTCATTAATATCTTTGAAATGAAAATCTCTTTTAAAGAAATTCCCATTCCCACAAGAAGTAGGAATGAAGAAAGGCAGGTAGCCTTCAAGATATAACCATGTATAAAGATACATGATAGAGACAGAAGCATAAAAAGAGACCGAAAGATGGATAAACAAGAGAAAGGTTAAGAGAGATAGAAGCTGGCTGCACAAGTTTAATTATGTCAAATAATAATAATAATAATATGTCAAAGTAAATGACGAACTCTCTACTGCTTGGCACTCGTTTTGTGAGATCCCACAGGGGTCCCTACTACACCACTTTTTGTCAGCTTAGAAATTGGTGAACTCTCATCAGTCTGTGACTGTGTAGACGAGCACAGACGAAGTGGTCATCTATGTACATAATAAGAACCAAAATAATGTGACAGCTACACTTAGACAGCATGTTTGCCTCCAGCTAAATATTTCTGAAACAGCTGGCATGTATTTTACTAAAAGACCAGAAAATTCACCTGATCCACACATATTTATTTCTGGAGAGACGATGACATTGGTCAAACAGTTTAAATATCTGGGGATTTTGTTCGATACAAATTTATCATTCAAACTTCATTTTTAGAAGATAACAATAAAACTTAAGTTTAACCTTGCACATTCTACATATAATAGACACTATGCCTAACTCTGTTGCAAAGGTATTCATGAATGCTATAATCTCTTTCTCACATAACTTCCTGTTTAACAACTAGGGCCAGGCTAACTCATCAGCCCTGCAACCTGTAAAGGTAATGTGCAAACAAACAATAAAAATCTAAGATAAAAAGCATGTGGGATATCATCAGTGCGATGATAAAAAAACATAATTTGTCGAGTTGGGAGAATGTGATCGTGTTTGCAGATCTCTGTCTGGTCTTTAATTATTTGCATGGTCTTACACCCCCTCTCTTTGAGGCACTTGTCAAGTCGTGGACAGGTGCTTCAAGGACCACCAGAGCTACGGTGAGAGGGGACCTTGCTGTACCTTTTAGACAGAGTACATTGGGTCAGAATTCATTTTCAGGGAAAGCCTCTTACGACTGGAATAAAATACTAGAAAACATAAGAGCATATTGATCTCTTAAATCATTATCCAATAATTTAAAATAATGACTCCTGGGTAATCAAGTCTGCAGCCACTAGCTACGGGACTCTTAGTATATGCGTTTTGCATTTTAATGTTTTGTACTGTATTGTAATTTATTTTTCCCATTGTTTTTTATTACTTCTTTTATTGTTTAAAAGTATGCTGCCTGATATATTTTTAACAGGTGTATTTTCATTTAAAAATGTAGCAAATTTTGTGATGGAAGTATATTGCTAATTTTTATGTATTGCATTCATATTTATTTAATTTTATATGGTACTATGAGAGACTACAGATGAAAACTAGTCTTCATTGCTAATACTGGCATGTTCTGTAATGTGTATTGTTCCTTTCTAAATAAACATCATAATCATCATCATCATCATCAAGATCATCATCGTACAGTAACCTTAATTAAAGGTCTTATTTTTGCTTGTGTTGAAATACCATGGAAAGTCTGTTTTCCATGATAAATTATGGTTAGCTGTGGTTGAAAGAAATTCACCAAAACATATCATTTATCGTTTAAAAAGCTAAATAACAATATAAAAAGTTTAATGTAGATACCTTCAAACGGCACCTTATAAATAATTAGTCTTTCAGTAATAAATGACAGTGCAGTTCCAATATATATGTATTATGTAAGCAACATATCACCTGATTTTTACTTAAAGCTGTAAATTTACAGCAACTTACGTTCAGCTTTGGTTAACAGAATTAACCTAAACACTAAATCTGTAAAATGTCTCTGTAAAGTTTATCTTTTGAGTGAATAATAAAAGATTTTACACTGAATATTTCTATTTCTATGGTAAATGATTGTGTTTTAAAAAGATGGAAAGTGAGCAGAACACTTGGCAGATTCAGCCTCAAGCCAATTTTGAATAGAAACAGCGGCACAGAGCTTGATCTCTCTTTATGCGCTTTTAATTACACTTGGCTGGCTGGACTCCAATCCCCAGAGAGCCAAGGTGAAGCACTTGTCAAGAGATAGTGAGGGATGGGGAAAAGTGAGGGGCGAGAGGTTCCAAAGGCTCCTCTGAGGGTAATTCAGCATTTCTGCGAGCGACGGGCGGCTGTTGATCATCCCACAGCATCTTGACAGACACGCACTAAAAATTAGCAGATGAATCGGGGAGTAGTTGTCTAACAGTGAAAACTAATGTTGTGGGGGGTTTTTTGCTCCCTTGTTTTGAATTCTTGGTCTTAATCTTTGTGATCAGTTAGCAGAGAGGACAGTAATGAAAGGCACCAATAGGAGGAGACACAAACCGGAGATGAGTCTCTTGTTGGTTTGTGATCCAAGCCAAAATGTCATCACATTAAACCTTAAACTGCCCATTCTTGCAGACATTGTAAAACACCCAATTCCACATAGATTCAGGAGATTTGTCATATGTAATTTATACAGCCCACTATTAGAAATTTGCCTTAGGAAACTTTGCAGTCTGTCCTGGCTGTCCAATCCCTTCTCACATACAGTTACTTTCTCAATTTCATTGACAGGTTCCAATAGTTCAGAGAGCACTAAACAGCTAAAGCCAAGGGAATAAGGCTCCCCCTCACTGGGAGACCTTTTATGTTTCGCAGACCCTTCATTCACATGATTCTCACCTCCCTGAACAGTATTTTACTCCAAAATGAATGGTATAACCTCCGGGAGATGTCAAGGTGAAGGAAACGTGTCACTGGCTCCCTGGCGAGCCTTTCATAGCCCCGGCTCTCTCCGGTTAATGACTCGAGCGAGGGGGGTGCGTTACCTCAGGCTCGGTCAGATGAGCCCAGACGAGCAGCTTCGACTGTAATCACAGGCAATCATCAGCTCTCTGGCTGGATTTCTGCTACTCTGGACTGAAAAGCATACTCCCAGAACTATGATTTGGGCAGCAAGGTGGAGCGAAACCAAAAAAAGGGGGAGAGGGATGGGAACAGATGATGAGACAATGATTTATAACAAGATAGGCTTGGGTAAGATCAGGGATGCTCAGTATTTGTTTGGTATTCTAGCGAACAATTACTCACAAATTATTTTCTAGTTAAGCACATGCATAAAATTAATCTATATTTTGTGCAGATATCAGTAAAAATGTGTTTAAATGTGAAGAAAATAGAATTTAAGTGCTTTTCTCTCTTTTCCATGTCTAAATAACCAAAAGTTTTTTGTTTCTTTCAGGGTCTTAAAAAAAATAAAGATGTTTAATTAAAGTCTTCTTCTTAAGATGGATGGGTAATTTGGCACAGGTTTGACCAATCTACTGTATATGTTGCAATTTTCATACTAATTGAATGTAAAGATCTCCTAATTCCAAAAAAGCATTTTGTGTTCTCACAAAGGTTTCATTATTCACAAATATATTTTATAAAGAAATATTTGCTTACTTTGGACTAATTCATTTCAGGCTTAACCAATCTGTATTAGATTTTCAACTACAGATTATGAAATGCTGTTCAAATTCCTTTAACAACACCAAGGGAAAAATGTATTTGCCCCAGAATTTGACACTCTCAAATGCTCAGCAACTTCACTGTCATTAGCCACCTGTGGTGTACAGCCATATTTTATTTGACATTTTTATTTCCAGCTCAGCTCGCATTTGGCCCCCTTGGCCATGCCACTGTGGGCGGTTCGCCATACTGTTAATATTGAAAACTGCAACTGATTTACTCTGACAGGTGGTATTGGTGAGCTCAGACTGAAAAAAAACTGAACAAAATAAATGATGAAAAAAGTGATGATTTTGCTACTGGAGTAGTGGACTAACAGGGTGTAGCCTGCCTTTTGCTCAACGGCCACTTGAGATGGGCGTCAGCCCCCTAGGCCCCTGCAAGACAGAGCAGGGAGGGATGGATAGCTTTTGTTACTGGAATCTAACAGTCTTACACACTACACTGCCAATAGTAAGTATAATTTTCTTGAAATGAGTCTATTTGCTCTTGAATGGGCAGGCAAGTTTAAAGGATCTGCCAGTGGAATAAGATTTTTGCACTTCAAATGGGAACAACTCATCTCCATCATCTTATTTCAAGTGCAGTATATCTACTTATCTTATTCCAAGGGTAACAATACTCATTCCTTTGGCAGTTAATGTTATCCACCTACCCAAATCATGGACAAAAGCATTAATTTCAAGAAAATTTTACTAATTTTTAGTTCCCCTTTTGCAATGTATGTGGTTATTTATATGGTTAAAGAAAGGAAAAATATCTAAATGTGTACCTTTGCTGTTCTTTGTTGTTTCTTTGGTTCTACCGTCAGGCTGGGAGCTGTATCCTTATGTTCACATATTTTGAAAGAAATCACACATTTCTTTTGGATGACATAAAGGTCAAGTTACTGGTGTGTTATAAATTATCCCTAGATAAAACAAAGAAACAAAAAAACATGTAATAGTGACACACAAGCAAGCTTGAGGATTAGCTTCAGTCAGGATATACTCTTAGTGGCAATTCTTGTGACTACATGTCTAAAGAACGCTCCACCTGCATGGCCTCATCTTTTTCTTAGCTGATCTCACTCTCCGTGTGAAAACCTCTGGATGCAGTGAAAAATATTCCTGCAAAATTGTCTTCCAAGCGCCTATTTTTTGGTTGTGACTGAGTCTCAGGCAGAATAGTCATCTTTCTTCCCAAGAAACGACCAGAAAGAGTCATCCATCCCAACCGTCAACCACAACACGATATCTCTTCTACTTCTGTCCAGTTTTTTGATTAAATAAGACGTTAAGTACTGACCCACTGTTAACCATTAGTTTCTGTGGTTCAGTTTGAGGGTTGCTTAAATATTTCTGCTAGACTGAAGTGATCAAAGCTGGAGTGAATTACAGAAATGTGAAAGAGCTGACTTGACGCTGGTACTCTGTTGGACCCAGGTTCTGTGACTCCTTGACCCTCTAGACTAAATGTAATAGAAGTTCTGTGTTTTGCAGCTTGCCTGTCTCTCTGCATCAACACACACGGAGACCCCTACACAGCCTGCAGCGCTGACACTAATACAGAATACAGAATGGTTGCTCATTTAATTTTACAGCCAAGCTTGCTGGTGCCACTCAAACAGAGCGTATCCCCACAAACAGCAGCCTGATTTAGTGGCTTGATAAGCAAGACGAAACAACACCCCCCCCCCCCCTAAACCCAATCTTTTTGTCGCCACATCCATGTCAGCTCTGTCTTTGGCGCTTTTATACTTAAGCATGTCGTGTAATGGGATTGTGTGAGAGAGCGGCATCTTGGACTGCTTGCCTCTAAAGCCTCGCTTCTTTGTGCTCTGTGGCTGAGTCTGTTTGTCTGCTTTCTGCTTTGGTCTTTCATCACGTTCACTCCCTGCTTTGGCAGGACTTTTTATTGTAGCCTCTCTCTCCATGCCTTTGTGCATATGAATGTGGTAGATCAGATCTTTACTGCCCCCTTGTGGCAAGTATGGTTCAACCCTTTCAGTGGGGTCAATAAAATCAAGTCTAAAATCAAACAGTGAAACATACTGGGCTGGGGGGTGAATGACTTAAATTATTTTTTTTACATCTTTTTCTTATTAATGAGTGTTTATGAAGGTTGCTAGCTCATTAATGCCAGTCTATATTAGTGCATCAGGTCATTTAAGTCAATGAGGCCTGTGCTCATTATTCTCCAGTTCTGTGCATGACTGCTTGTTTTGCATTTGCATATAAATTGTTTTAAATGTGACGTTGCTGCTAAATTCTGTGCCGCTCCTTTAAAATTCATGAATTCGTTTGAATTTTGTGAGACACGGTTGGACTATCAAAAAAAATAATCGCTTTGGTGCATTGGAAAGAATGAAAAATCCTGCAGGTGTGGAAGCGCAGAGGCATATGGCTCAAGCATTTGCGATTGTTCTCCACTGGGTCTGTCATAATCCAAAGCTCCTTCTGTCTGGGTTTGTGTCTTGACTTGCATGACACAGGGAGATTTGTTTCTATAAAGTTTTATCTTACTTCTCACAGCAAAAAGTAGGCCCACTCTTCAATAGTCTGCGATGAAATGTCAGGAAATTGTAATGAAATGAAAGCATTTAAGCACAGTAGGTTTTCTCCCCAGCTGAATTAACCTGATTTCCCCCTTTCATGAACCCTCCTGGTAAAGGATCTATAGACATTTCTATCTGGACATGTCGTCTTTTGGACAAAAATTATCTCCACACTTTGCTGCTCTCACACATACTGCTGAATGCTGTCATCTATTCCTGGTGCGTAATAAGACCTAAGGCAAGCAGTCTTGTTCTGAGTTAATTTGTGTCTCCGGCTTGATTATTTGCCTCAGGAGGGACAAGATTGTCTCAAAAAGTAATTGAATGGCCTATTTAATTTCTCCTAATTGATTTTGAGTCATTTGATACAATTTCTTTGTGCATTATCTTGTATCTGTGTGTGTCATCTAGGGATTGATTTAGTTTATTTGTGATGATCCAAATCTGCTCACATTTAGGGGACTTATCTCTGTTATGAGGGCAGAAATAGTGAAAAAATATAGATTTTGTATAAGAAAGTAAAAGCATAAATTAGTAGTATCTGCAGTTTATAAGTCTAAATAGTCCCATTGTGGGCATCCATCCATCCATTTTCTGACCCGCTTAAACCCTCATGGGGTCACGGGGGTTGCTGGTGCCTATCTCCAGCGTTCACTGGGCGAGAGGCGGGGTCCCATTGTGGGCATGAATTTTATAAATATCCTGATTTTTTATTTAGTTTTGGGAAGAATTGAGGGCACAAGCTTGATTTTTTTTTTTTGTGTGGATTTTTTTTCTAGTTCACTAAATAAGTTGACATTTTTAACTCTCTGCAATTATGCCCAAAATACATACATACACATGGGTTAAAGTAATCTTTTAATTTTCCCAACATGTTGCTTCTGAATAGAGGGTAATGTAATTTTTTTTAGAGTAACTCAGTCAGAGTCCCAACATCAATCTGAGAGAGAATCTGTGGAGGGAGCTAAGGACTAGGGTGATCACAAGAAGGTCTTAAAACCTCAAAAGAGAAATTATCCAAACACTCGAGAAAACATGTATAAAGCTGATCAGTAAATGTAAGAATAGTAAAGGGCTCGTACTTGTATAGCGCTTTAACTAGACCTCAAAGCGCTTTACACTTCAGTCATTCACACATTCACACCCTGACAGTGGTGAGCTATGTTAGTAGCCACAGCTGCCCTTGGGCAGACCGAAAGAGGTAAGGCCATTCATCAGCACCAACAGGCCCTCTGACCACCACCAGCCCAAGGACACAACAACAGTCCGAGCAGGGGATTAAACCAGCAACCTGTCAATTGCAGGACAAACTCCCTAACTTCTGCACCACTGTCGCACTGAAGGGTTCGATCGTTATAATACTTCCACAGATTTGGCAATTGCCTATTGATATGGGTATGATTATTTTTGCAGCAAGCCATTTTTAGAAAGAAAGAAAAATTTAAAAAAATGTTTTCAAACTGTAGCATTTTTTTGTTCATTATATTTTTAGAGATGCTTGTATTATTAGAAATATACTACCGAGGTAAAAATGTTAATAAATTAGCATCTAAATCAGCCAGGGGTATGAATAATTTGGGCCTAGCTATAGATGTTGATTTGAGATGACGTTGAAGATTTTGGAGGCAGCCCTCCTTTAATATTTTCTGTGTTTTGTGCAGTGCACAAATGTCAAGAATGTTGGTGGGAGCTCCATGATGTGGGACAATTTTTCTGCCAGAACACTGATTCTACATCTTGATGCTGTGACCGCCACCTGTGACAATTAGTACAATTTTCTTGAGTTCAAAACCTCTACCTTCTTGTCCTTCAGGCCAGACAGCAGGGTTTAGCTCAAAAACGTTTTCTCAGAAAAGATTTTGCGTGTCCATATGGACAGCTGAAAGTGTCATTACAAAGTTGGCAGCTGCCAACTTTGGGGAAAGATTATTTTGCCTCTATCTATCTATGATTGCATAACAGAGTTAGGACTTTCCCAGCTTACAGTATTTACCATTTCTCCTTGTGGAAAAATAATAGATCAGATTAATCATCAAAATCCCCCAATTAGCACAGCATTTATGCCTATGACCAGCGTATGTAACCTTCTACATCCCATCTGAATCTATTGTAGATCTTTTTTAACCAATAAATGAAAAGTTGTCCTGTAAAAGCTGAAAATATCCATTATACTTTCATAAGTGACATTTTCTCACCCATGGAAAATGATAACCCATTACATGGACTAAAATGGCTTTCCAGTTTGTCTGCTAATGTGTTGATCTGCATGCATTCAAAAGGCGGCTCTGTAACAGCAGAATGCAGGGGCTCTTTGATGTTCCATCCCCTGCTGATACCTAACATTAAAGATGTCTAAAATGCACATTTTCACGGTGTCTGTTTAGCATACTCATGTTTAGCAATCATTTCTTAATAAGCACCCAGTGTGCTAGCGTGTTTGGATCAAAAAGAGAAATCCTTTGCCACATATTTTTCTATGTTTGCACTGGGATGCTGCAGGTTTTACTAACTGAGATGGAGGCTGGAACATAGCTGTGTGCAGAACACAGCTCACTGATCTCACTTTACGGTTTGAAATAAAGAATCGGATGCATTCTTTGACATACTTGACTTCATACACAGGAAATGTGCTTTCTAACCACTTGAACCAAGATTGCTCCCACATTTTGTCAGATGGGAAGTATGTGTATACACTGTAAAGAAAACTGTCTGTTTATATAATTTGGTCACAGAGCACATCCTAGAGATTCGCTTTCAGCCTGTTTTTCTGTTATTCCTTCTCTGTGCGTATTTACTTGAACCTCTTTCAATATGTTAACTTCTGTAAATGTTGTGACGGCAGGTCTAAACAGGATGCCGGTCTGCTGCAACAGGGCTTTACGCTCGCTTGCACGGGTCAGTCTGAGTGTTGCTGGAGTGAAAGCATCTTAAACATGGTGCAGCAATGCAGCAGGGATGATGGGTTTAAACCACTTGGACTTTTCCTCATTTTTTTACGTTACAACCATAAAATTCAGTGTACTTTATTGGGATTTCATCTGATAGACAGCACAAATACACATGAATGCAATGATACTGGATTTTTAAAAGATTTTACATATAAAAACCTGAAAAGTGTTCTGTGCTTTTTTTGTTGCAGTTAGAGCCGCTTGACTTTTGAGTGTGTCTCTACCAGCTTTGCACATCTAGACACTGAAAATTTTGCGTATTCTTTTCTGCCAAGCAGCTCAGGGGTAGTCAGATTGGATAGACTGTGTTTGTGTTTCTCAACTTTTAAGTTTTGACACAGATTCCCAGTTGGATTTTATTTCTGGACTTTGACTAGGCCATTCTATCAGATGAAAATATTCTATTCTTTGATCTAAACCATTCTATTGTAGCTCTGCCTGTAGGCCTAGGGTCATTGTCCTGCTGGAGGATGAACTTCTGCCCCAGTCTCGAGTCTTTTGCAACCTGTTACAGGTTTTCTTCCATGATTCTACTGTATGTAGCCCAGACAATCTTATTTCATAAAATGCAGAATTTTGGCATGTGTGAATAACCACTGGTCTTCACGCGTACCTCTTTGTTATTGCTATTATTGCTATTCTTTCCCAGCATTTGATTTTAGATGGGTGGTCATCTCATTGTAAGTTTGCAGCTGTCCTATACTCTTTCCATTTCCGGATATTGAACAGTGACCATTCAAATGTTCCAAACTTGGAACATTGTTTTAAAACCTAACATTTCTTTAAACTCCTCCACAACTTCATCCCTGCTGTCTCTTGCTGTGCTCTAACAGCAGTATTTATACTGAGATTTTATTTAGGGTTGAATACAAATACACATCACAATTTTTTTCAATTTTTAATGAGAATGTTCAGTATTTTAAGTGTCCACTATTTTTATGCCCGTGTGATCGGTTTCCTCTGTCAGTCTCTGCTCACCATCACCCTCATCTCTAGCATAGTGCGGCATGTTATTTAGTGCTGTCAGCAAGTCCTTTTGGTAAGCTGTGTCCTGGAGGGTGGATTTTAGATGATGGGAAGTATGCTGGTACCCTTCCAAGCCCATGTCTATCCTCCCTTGCCCTTCCATTCCTCCTCCGTTCTCCTATTTCTCCCTCTCCCATGACCTCGGAGAGTCCTCTGGAGGCACAGCGTTCCAGAATGAGACGATTTCCCCCCACTTTTCAGTGTTCTTCTTTGGTCTTCTTCTCCTTTCCTCAAATTAGCATCAGAAAAAAAAAGCCAGAAACCTTACTGCTGAGTGACTCATTCAAATAATTGTTGCTTTTAGCTGTATCAGGTTCTCTGACTCTCTCTCTCTCTCTCACTCTATTCACTTTTCTCCCCGTATCCCTCTGCGGTATGGTATTTGGGCCACTTTTGAATTGAAGCCTTGGAGCAAAAAGGCAGAAATAAGGGTGACATCAGTGAAGGGAGAGAAAAAGAAGGAACTAAACTCTGAATTACCTTGTAATTTTCTGCTCTCTATAACTACTTGTGAGGCCTATGCCATTTAGCGAGTGTACAATTTATGTACATGTAGTATTGCATAAGAAATACTGTGATGAGTGTCACTTTTTACCATATTTGCCCTTAGGTGGGTCTTGGTACAACCCTCCATTGTTACCCCTGACTGCGGGACACCTATGAAGGACTTTGTCGACTATTCATAATAACAAAGAGATGCTGTGTGTGTGTGTGATGTGAAAAAAAACAGAAGAATCGAGGTGGTAAAGGAAAGGGGAGGGAACAAACCGAGGAAGGCCAGGCCAACTTGAAACAGACACGAAATCTGAGACTTCCCGAGACAGATTTGGTAAGAAGGCTGCAAGAGGTTGAGAGAGAAGGACGAGATCCCTCCCTTGGTTTAGCCCAAATGAGACTATCCCATCGCTCTCCCTCGTTTCCCCCCTCCTCCTCCTCCTCTGAGCGTCCCATGTGAGCAGCAGCCCCGATGACTGGACCGCTGTACGTCTCCGCTCTGCTTATGCTTTGCTGCACTCTGGCAGATATGCATTGTTCTCCACTGGGCTCTACTTGTTGCTCCTGTTCCTAAGCAGTTAGTCTGCGCTAACTCTACAGCTAGACTGGGAAAGACCATAGGAAGATTCACACCGTGAGTATGGACGTTTTCAGTTTTGGAGGCCCCTGTTGGGAATGAATAATTTTCTCATTCATTTTGTTTTCTCTGTCAGGGGAGAAAAGGTTGGTATGCATGTTGTGGCGATCAAGCTGTTAGTTTTGAACACCAAAGACTGACGCAGATAACGAGAAGAACACGGAGAAACTTTTGTTGTGAAAGACACGCTTGTGTACTTGGCTCCTTTTCCTAACTCTTGTTCCAGACTGAATAGCTCCCGTTTTGCTGAACCATTCTATTAACTTCACATTCACATGGCTCAATTCTAGATGGGTGTGTTTAGTCAGCATGTGTTTGCCGTTGTGTGCAGTAATATCCTCTAATTGCTCGTGTGGAATTTGACATGTTAGCCTGTTTGTAGGTTTAACTCCCTGACTTGCCATGATCGTGTGCAGGAATGTGCTGTTACACTGTTCACTTACTGATTCAATAGCCTCAAGCCTGTTCAAGGCTGCTCATAAATAAGCCAGATTCACACCAACCCAAAGTTTTAAAAAGGTCTAGCATCGCTATGGGAGATTGCTGCAAAGTCAACGGCACAATGCAAGCAACTGTCCACTGTCGCTACATGCTCATCCAGCAGGAATGATTGCTGCATTTATTATTTATTTATTACCATTTTTATTAAAAAGCCAAACTTGACTGAATTGTTTGATAACTAGAATCAATTGGAATGTGTGTACTTGACTTGGAATCCATCTGCATGGTTCGACTGAATTGACTTTTTCTTTAGGTGCCTTGAGATGTGATGTGAATGACGTCACAACACAATGTCGTTCTCATCATGTGTTGTGCTATATAAGTTACAGTGAAACTGGGTTGTTTAGTACATATGCAAATGATAAAATCCATGTATCCTTTTGCTGCCACATGTCATTTTTAACTGGATTATTAAGCGTTAAATATTGTTAAGTGTGATGGGTGGTCCTTTTCCACATTATGGCTCTAAGTGTTTTTTGGTGACTCAAAATCTTTCCTAACAGTTTACTCTGTCTCTATTGTAAGCAATGGAAAGAAGAAGGAGGCCAACTCCCCTGTGTGTAGCAAGATGTGGGGGAGGAGAAACTGTTAGCGTTTTCTCAACATAGTAAGACTAAACGCGAAAACTTTAGCACTTTCTGTGGCATTTCATTAAAAGAGCTTTAAACCCTGAGTAACGATACAATGAAAAATTGTTTGCAGTTCTTAAACTGTAACTTTTTTAAAACATTGGTGCAGCATGATTCAGGTAACCGACCCATGCCTACCACTCAAATGTCAACTACTTTGGTTTTACACACTGTTAAAATTATTTATTGTGAATCAAAATCTTTCTAAACAGCCTGGTATGTCTTTCTTGTAAGCAAGGGAAAAGTGTAGTAGGCTTTTTTTCAGCCAGCTGACTTGCAGTGCGCAGCAGCTGGTGGTGGAGGAGTGTCTGGTTTACTCTTCGCCCAGAACAGCAACAGAAAACATGTCAATACTGTGAAATCGAGAAGGACTTTAAATTAGAGGAGTTGTATGATTTTTAAAAATAGTAACGGTTTTGAAAATGTAACTTTTTAAAACCTTAGTGCACCTTAATACTGGTAACAGCCTGGCCTGTGCTTGCTTCACAGTTATGCACTACTTTTTGTTGGGTTATCCCTTAAAATGGCTATAAAACACAATGAAGTTTGTGGCTGTAACTTTTGCCAGCAACTGTACAATCGGACCTTGTTGTCCAGATGGACTCTATTGTCCGGTGCACATAATTGTTTTTGTCTCTGCGTGTAAAGGCCCTGTCCAAAGGGTCTCGAACAATGAAGTCTGTCATCAAGGGGATGCAGATTTCTGTCTTCGTCCCTCTCTCCCTCTCCTTTTCCTGTCCAATTCCCTCTGCCTTCACATCTGGATCTCCCCACCAGCTGACAAAGAGTAAGAAAAAATGGGAGGAGGGAGGTGTGAATGGGGATATTGATGTGGATGGGGAAGGGGGGAGGGGAAGGAATGATACTGAAGGAAAGGGTGTTTTCTTAGGCTAAAGTAGCCCTTGTAAACTTCCCTCTGTGCAGGAAGAGCTGACGTACAATGTTATTGTGATTGGCCCACTTTGGAGGATTATTCTGTCATCACACACATGCGGGAAACACCCCTTAAGATGAATGCACTTATATGCACATTTTGATTGCTATAAAAAAAGTGGGTTAATATGGGTGCATGTGCACACCACGTGTAAGTGAAGGCATAACTAAACCCAGAGATGTGATTTCTGTCATCTTGGTAAAGAAATTGTTGATGCTTCTCTGACAGCTTTGGCAGAACAAGGCCTTAGCTGCCAAAGCAAGTTCAGATCTCTGTCTGTCTGTGAGCTCTGCTACTTTGAAAGTGCATCAAAACCATAATGAAAAGCTCTACCTAAAAGAAACTCTGTTGGCCTGAATGGGATTTGTATGTTTTCTTTTTCCTCTTAGCTTCTCTGATGCAAGAAACTGTCCATGCATACTGTGCTCCAGTGTGTGCCAGATTCGTGGCAGGCTTTTTTATTCAGGACATGGCAGGGGCCAAATGCCATGGCAACAGGTGTGCACAGACATGATTAATATTATTCCAGAGGCGAGCTTATTTAGATGTGTATGTGTAATTAACCTGTCTATGCAGTCAGTAGGTCCTCTTCAGCTCATGCGCTCCTCTGACTTTCTGTGCTTGTCATGATTGAGACGATGATGAAGCACAAACCGTCTCTTCTCCCACCGCCTCCCAAGAATTGTTTGACTCCGCAGCCTCTACATATGTGCCTCTGTGATTCAGCCATCTCTGACTGCCTGTCTGTGCAGATGGTCTGTGTCAGCTTGTAATGCTACTTTTCAGTTTACGTCTGGCTGTCCGCTAGCCGTGCATCTTTGTGTGCTGGAAAAGTCGATGACGCTACCATGCAGGTGGCATGTCTGCGATGAATGCCAAGCAAGGCACGTCTTGCACCACATCTCTCTGTCTCTGAAACTGCAGCCAGTGAGGTGGAGTCATCTGGCACAATGGGCAGCGTACTGTACAGTAGTGCACTGTTTGCGTGCCAGCCAACTATTCAGAGCAGGGGACATTGTAATGTGTTGGGATGGGTGAGAACGCTCAGAATTGTTTTGGTCATGGTGATAACATTCATTCAGTGTCAATGTAAGTACTTTGTGTAATACAATAATGTTGTAGTGATGGAACAAGAGCAAGACACCAAAGGAGCTAATACTGAAAGCATGGTACACTAACATAAAGATTATTGTGACTCCTACAATAAGCACTTTATTGTTAAATTGGGATTAACATGTAATATGTCAGTAACAGTCACTTTGCAATTCATGTGGCTATACAGAACTAGCTTTATTTTGTACCTTTAGGCCAACACTGTTAAAAGATGGACAAAGAATCCTTTAGATTAGTGTCATTAATCGTGTTTCCATGGAAGTTTTTTGAAGTGTTGCATTAGAAATGTTTGATGGAAACGGCAAAAATCAAATTAAATTACTAAATGTGCTAAAGAGGAGATGGAAACACATTTGTCAAATTAGTTCTGACATAGCGAACATTTACCCATTTATCTCACATGACTTCCTGGATGTTCCCATAATGCTCAAAAAGATGGCTGGAAGCAGCAACAGGTATGTGTCGGCGGACGAAGAGACTCAATAATTACTCAGTAAGTAAAAAATTTTAATTGCGACAAATTCATTAAAACCTCGCTCCATTACTGGAGTGGTCTGTGTTAGCTTGCAATCCCTACTTCCTGTTTATTATAGCCAATGTCAACATATGACGACATTACGCTTTGCATCGCTTGGTTAATTCGCTAAAAAACCAGTGGAAGAAAACATTTCTGATCTGCATTTTCTTTTTTGCATCATTTTAAAAGTTTGCTCAAAATTCGCATGAGAATTGGATGTAAACATGGCTTGTGTGTCAAACAACCACAAACCTACCAAAACTCTTCGCCTAGGCAAGAAATAATCTGAGTAGCAGCCAAAAGGCCCATGGTAACTCTTGAGGAGCTGCTGAGATGCATAAGTCAGGTGGTAGAATCCTGTGAAAAATGGTTGTTGTGCCCTCCCATAAATGTTGTCTTTATGAAAGGTTGTCATGAAGAAAGCAAAGAAAGTAATTCATATAAAATCCTGTTTGTGGTGTGCCACAAGCCTTGTAGGGGAAGCAGCAAACGTGTGGAACAAGGTGCTTTGGTCAGATGAGACCAAAATTCAGCCTGGTAGCCAGCATGCATGTCATGGTTGGTGTAAAACTAACACTGCACATAACTCTGAACACAATGTCTCCATGAATAAAAAACCTGCTGGTGGCAGCATCATGGCGTAGGATGCTGGACTTCAGCAGTGACATTATTCAGAATTGATGTAGAAAATGAAATAGAGCTTAATCCAGGGCGATCCTAAAAGACAACCTCTTAGAGGCTGTAAAAGCAGCTGGGTTTGGGTTCAACAACATGCATGCAGGGCTACAGTGAAGTTGTTTAGATCCCTGCATACATATTAAGTCAGATAGAGAATATGTGGCAACATTGAAATGAAAATTAGCAGCTATACTACCACCCACCCTACCCCACAAAAAGAATGGTCAAGAAGAAAAACAGTTTCAAGCACAGCTGGTAAAAATGTACCCAAAACGACCTGCAGCTGTAACTGCAAAAAACACAGCCTGTACTTTTCATATTTCATTTCTAAAAAATAATAATTTTAATAGACCCATGTAGGATTTTTCATCCACTACACAAATATGTGGGACTTTTTGTAGGTTTATTACACAAAACCCCAAATAAAATACATTGAGGTTTGTACTTGTAACGTGACACGTGTTCAGAAGGTGTATAAATACTTTTGCAAGCCACCGTATTGTATAACACGCTCTGTGAGATCCGTGAGCTCAATTGAATCCAGGTGCTCAGATTCTAAAAATTGTTTTTCGTGCTCCCACTCCTTTTCTGATGTTGTTAATGCAAGCTCATTTATTTCAGAAGGGATTAGTTTTGTGGGCTGCACATAAAACATCTCGTTCTTTCGTTTGTTTTATCTTCAAGTTACCCATTTCCATGTCCTCGCTCTGATCTTGGCACAATTTGTCACATGCATGTCTCCACTCCTCCGGAGGAATCCATTTCTAGTCACCCTTGTCAGATTATGGCATGGGAATAGTTTCTAGATACCAAGAAAGAGTAACATAAATTTGTACAGAGATACATTATTTTCTCAGTATAATATTGTGCATGCAAAAATGTGCTTCTATAATAATGATTATCAACCAGATGCAATGAAGCAACAACAAAATTGGTTTTATATGAAGCAATAGGCATGAGCGTATCTGTTCCTGAATATATGTAATGAGTTATGTTACATAGCATATATATATATATGTGGTATAATTTGGATACAGTGTCGTGCATGCCTTTTTTCAAAAGGCTGCACATATTCCCAGTTTTCTCTTCAAGATTGCATCCACCATTTTGCATTCTCAAATCTGCCTGGTGTTGCAAACACAGGCTGCATCGTGTAACTCTCGGTAGTTCTGCCATCACTGCAAAGCCTGAATTTTATGCCTTATTAGTTGTTATACTGTAAAAGGTAGGGAGCCTGGCATATTTCTGGCATTCTGTGCATGTCACAGGTTCCTCGACACATTGAGATGAGAGGATTACAGCCATTCTGGGTGGATGCATTGTAGGCAAGTCTGTGTGTGGAGTGAAAGCGCGCTGATTACCGCTGGCTCTCTTGCCACACTTCCCAGCATTCAATGCTGGCACAGTTAGGAGGTGGCAGTGGCTTTAACAACAAGTGTTGGCAACATGAAGCTGTCTTAGGCACACACTGAATTAAAACATGTTCACAGTGTGCTGCCCAGCTCTGACAAAAATGAAGCCTTACCATGTTTTACTTGCACGACAGCAGCTGACTTTTCCTGAATTGTAGCCAAGAAACCGATTTGAATAACTGTTATTATAGTCAGCAATGTTACTATACAAAAGGTTATAACACCAGTGATCTCTATAAATTCCATAAAAGGTGTCAGACTTTCTTGTAGTCTTTAAAAGGGGTCTTGATCACAGCTTCTGCTGGCTTTTTGAAGGTTCGTCGTTTTTTGTTGAGCTTTGGCTGCCTCTGTTCATTTTCTGTCCATACCTAGCCAGCATATGGGTATTTTTAAAAGTTAAATGTGAAAATCGTAAAAGTGGGGGACTTTATAAGAAGGCCCAACACCTTAAAGAACGTTTTCTAAAAGGCATAACTGGCCATAACTGGCCATCTGATGCAAGGTTTGATGTAAAGTGTTGAGTTTAACAGCGTTCCTGTTTCTAAAGCATCCACAAGTTAAGCATGTGGGTGACCAAAAAAATAATCTGTATATGTTCAGTATTGATCGGAGTCGGGCATCAGCAGATACACATTCCAACATGTTATCAAAGACAAATCAAATCAAACCCATGCACATGTCTTTAAACCTAAAAGCTTCATGGGGGATGTGCTGTAGTGCACTTATCTTAACAGTTAAAATGCATAAAACGACTTGCGGTTGTGGTGAAGTATTGTGAGATACGTTACCAAAGTAGTCGACACTTGTTAACAGAACAGGTTCAAAAGGGATTGAACTTGTTCTTTCCTGAACATGAGAGGGCTACATGTCACCAGTCTTCCACTTGTTCACTCATCAATTACATCCTGGACACAGCAGTGACAGATATATCCCTACTGGAGTTTATGCAGGATAGCTTGAGCTAGGGGTTTAGCTAGTTAATCCCTTCTTGATCTACTTAACTCCTAGTTAACTAGGAAGGAAAGTTACCATAAACTGACAACACTTCACATCTAAAAAGCACAAAGCTTTCCAGTTGTTGCTAAACCTATCGGACTTGAAACATACAGTTGCAGCCTTCAGTTGGGTCCTATCTTACTGTTGCTTATGATGTTTTCATGCAGAGCTGTTTGCTGAGGTGCTAGGCTAACATTAGCATCTGTTTTGATATGAATCATTGAAAATTCAGCTGGTAACGTCTTCTAATGCAGTTTAATCATGTTGAGACAATATTTACAGAAAATCACGGTCAGTGAATGGAACTACAGGATGTGCATGAGCTCTAATACAGTTTTGCCAGCCATGTCCAGGTTGTGATTGTTAAAAAACTGGCTGTGCAAGTGGTGGTGTGTTGCACTGAATGGGAACTAGGGACATCTCTACCCAGAGGTAAATGCTTAAATGGGCAACTGTGGCTAGGGTGTAGAGTAGTTGTCTTGCAATTGGAAGGTTGTGGGTTCAATTCCACATGTCAATGTGCCCCTGGGCAAGGCTCTTAACCCCAAGTTGCTTACCAATCTGGGTATGGTGTGCATCAGGGAGTGCAATTAAGGAAATGTGGCTATAGTGTAAAGCGCTTTGAGTGTTAAAGAAATCTTGGTTCTGTTGGACCAGCTATAAAAAAAATATTTGGATGTTTTAAGGCTTTCAACCATATTTGGATTTATTGGAAGACCCTGTTAGGATTGTTTTCTACTTTTCTGATTATATGGTTTTACCGGTGAGATGTATTTAATTAAAAAAATATATCTGTTGTATTAATTAAATTAAATTAGATATACATGAAATACTGTCTGTGAGACGGCACAGGTTACAGAATATTTACAAGTTGGCTCATCGTTAAAGGATGAATTCTTTCCTGTTTTTCAATAATTTTCTCTGGCGTAAAATTTTAGATCCATTTTGGCCGAGATACAATTTTATTCTGTTTTATTTATCTTTTTTACTTGTCTGCTCTCAGGCTTGATTCAATGGTTAAACAGCCTAATCTGGGCACCAATGTGTTTTGCCCACATGTGTTGTAACCACAGCTGTTTTCCACGGTCATTGAAACAATTAGGATTTATAATTAAAGAACTTTTTTTAAAGTAGTAGCTTAACAGTTCTAAACACTTAGAAACACCTGCAACGTTACCATCTCCATTACTATAACGGCAATAAAATTTGATGATTCTGCTTAACACAAAGCATTCACTCACACACATTTCCCTGTTTACGTCACCCGTGGCAACAGCTTGGCAAAGATCAGCAGTGATGTCAGCATTGATGTACGAGCGTTGGAGGGTGAAGGATGACCTCAGCAGAGGGGATGTCCCAGAGGACCCATATCAGCTGCAGCTAGCACTTTCCTTTAGCACTTTCTCACACTTTGTATCCAGGCTAATAACCGAAGCTACCCCCACTTAAAACCTCTGCATCTGAAACTTCACAGACATCACAAATCATGGTGAAGGTCTGACACACACAAGAAAGACACGCACCTCACATCTGGTGCTGGGAATATTCAGAGCAATGGGAGACAGATGGCTAAAGTTCATTTCAATGGCCAGCTCTTGTTTGATAAAACAAACTGCTTCAGTTATGAATGAAACAGCTACAATTTTAACGCTTGCGGTGTAACTTTCAGCATCTGTGCTGAGGCTACATTTGAATAAAGAAACTTTTTTCCAGGCCTACCACCTTAATAAGAATGAGAAGAAACAAGTGGCTAATGCTGGTTTAAAAAAACAACAAAGATAACAATATTTTCAGTTTTCTACAATTGTTTTACCGTAACCTTTTTTTTCTCGACAGGAAAGAACATTTTTGACTACATTTTAGGTCAATTTGTCAAATAAGACCTTTAAAAAAAAAACTATCAAATAGCAAAATAAACTAGACGCCATCATGTTTATGTATTCAAATGTGAAAGAAAAACAAAACATATACAGACATAAAGTTTTTTTGCACAAAAACGACAACATCTTACACTATTCTTGACTTTCTAAGTTTATGATTTTATTTTGTGTAAAAAAATGAGGGAAAGAGGTTTAGTGGATTTTTTTATAGGGAAATATCTAGTTAATTAGTGAGCTGCTGATCACGTCATCAGAGTTTGGTTGCTCAATGTTTATTTATTTATTTCTTCACAGAAGCCATTTTTAAAAGTCATTTTCCTGCCAGCGGAGATCATTGAGTTCTCTTATAAAAAACTTGCTTAGACAAGATCTTGATTTTCAATCAGTCATGTTTTTTTGTGAAATGATAACTATAGCTCCAACCCCAAGGTTTCTGCTATTCTAAAACCTGTTTCTGTGCCTGTGTTTCGAGAGGTGCACACCATTGGATGCTGGACTCATGTCGGGAATCAGGTTACTTTGTTGGAAAAAAAAAAAAGTCATGTGCTGCTGTTCATATGTCAGGAATGAGGCAGAGTACACTGGGTAGCCCTGTTACCATAGAAACGCTGAACTGTTACATGTGTAACTGGAACCATATCTCAGGCATCAGCAGAGTAGTCCTTTGTTACGGGTGCATTTTCACACCTTAAAACTATATTCCCCTGACTTTCTAACCGACGAATAGGTAAAAAAGACACCTGGGAATTCTCATGGAAGTTAGATAAAAAAAAAATACAATCTGGTGCCATGGATATTTTATCTCGCATCCTTGTTTTTGGTTCAATGTCCTAGGCCAGGGGTCAGAAACCTTTACAACCCGCAGAGCCATTTTTGCCCTCGGTCCAGCTAAGCAAGAGCCACAAAAGTTACACATCTCTTTGAAACAAGAGCTTATTTTTATAGTATACTATAGTAAATTAGTTTTCTTTTTTTAATTAAAGATAAGTTATTATTTAACAGTATTTTTATGTTGAGGTTTAATGCATTTTCTTCAATTGGGCATTTGATTTTTATAGCAAATGGCATCAAAATGATGAAAAAGCAAGTTGTTTGCAACCTATTGACATAAAGATACTTCATTTATCTATAGTAAAATATTCTATACAACATTAGTTTCTTTCCTTTTGGAAATGTTATGCATATATTGCAGAACTAAATGCATCCTAAAGCTAGCAATTTTAAATTGCCTTTACATTTAGAAACATTGACCGTTTTTTTCCCCTCGCATTTTTGGTCTAAGTTTTTAAGAGCCAAAGCTGAAGGTGTAAAGAGCCACATTCAGCTCTGGAGCCACAGGTTGCAGACCCCAGTCCTAGGCTAATAAGAAAATAGAGAAAAAGACAGTTATCTGCTTTCTAATTTTGTAATTTGAAAAAATATATATACTTGAATGAAAAGACAGGAACAGAATTTTACCAACAGATATTTTTTTTTTTTTTTTTTGCAAACATATGTCCTAGTGTGATGTCAAGAGTAAATTGATTTTTGATTTTTTAAGAAAGGTCCAGGGTTTGAGGTTCTTAATGGGAAGTATCGTCGTCTTCTATTTTCTTCAGCTTCTACGTGGACATCTCAACTTTAATCCTCTGAGCCCTCACCAGAACATCTGTTTGGTTACCGTTGGCACAGTTCTATCCAACAGCCTCTGACTCAAACAGTCATATAAATGAAGGGTTGCTTCCTTCTTGGACAGCGCAGCTACCAGACATGGATGGAAAAAAGGCACACCAATCACACCCATTGATGTAGATCCTAAATGTGTATGTTTGAATCTGTTGATGTGTGTGAATCAGATGTGGAACGTAAGCCAGAGATAAATCACTACTTGACTGATCTTCTCTGGAAAAGATTTCTTATTGGAAGGCAGGTGTTGTGAAAGTGAAGGCTGGAAAAGACGCTAGCCAGAGAATGTGTGGGAAAGGGAATAGTGATTATTGCTAAGGTTTTGAGATGCTTACCAGATTAGAGGCACACATTTTCTCTTTTCCCTCAAAGCGATATCACTTTCTTAGACTCTTGTCTTCATCAAACCGGTTTTGGAAAATCAAACAATTCTCCAGAGGGTTTAGGAGGGAACATTTATAAGACTAATTTATGACAGCAGGGCCATTAAGTGACATAAATTAAAATGGTCTTGCCTTAACTTGACCTGGACAAATCTGAATGTATTATTTGTGCTTTGCCCCAGGGGGAGCTGTTACTTCAGCTGTGGATTTTAAAACCCTAATCATCTCCTTCCCTTTCTGTCCCTGAAGCCCTGAGCTCTCCTCATTTAACCTCCTTTTCTTTGCCATACACTCCCTAAAAGGTTTATTTTTAAGGGGTATCCATTTTGAAGTTTATACCATTTTCTTATATGTTCAACAAGGAAAATTCACATTCAATGAAAAAAAAACTTTTTTCCCCATCTTTTTTTCATGCCATTACATCATAGGTCGAAGTCAGACCGCAGCGGTAAACATGTTTCCACCACATGTGCTTGGCTTTCTAACACCAGACATTTGCCTGTATAAACGCAGAGAATCAGATGTCTCCCAGAGGTTATAGGGTAACAAAATGTTGTCAGCGTCAGACATTGCAACTCATGACTGCACTTTGGTTTATGCTGTGTGAAGACGTTTTATTTATGCAATAGTTTGTCCTAAAGGGTGGGTTGAGAACTTTTCAAACTTTAGAACATTTGAACTCATGTTAAAACATTATAAAAGGGTAATCACCAGGTGCATCTTTAGAATATTTGATGGATTTAACTTTATATCTTTTATGAGATCTGAAACTCATAACAGGACAAACACTATATTCTACAAAGGGGGTTTGATTGAACCTCCTATAAATCACATCTCAGCCTTTTTTTGAAGTATGTTGCTGTAAATACGAGACTTGACATAATCACACTGTTTAATCAGTCTGTCTCCAGAAACATTACAGATAATAACATTGAGAGTCAAGCCAAGTTTAGCAATGTTTCCGATCGTTTGATGTCTTCATACTGAAAGATTTAGTGTTCACAGTTAAATTGGTTATGCTGTGTATTTTTTATATTTATGTGTAAATAAGACATTAATGATGGCTTTGTGAAGGCAATGGAAGGTAAAAACCCCTCTAATCTCTGCAAAACCCCAGCTTTACACCACAGGATATGGATCTTTTGTTGTTTCTTTTTAGCCAGCGTGGGCTCAGCATCAAGCCCTGCAGCTCAAAAACGTCTCTGCCAACACCAGCCCCCTGTGATTGTAAATGTGTGTGCGTGTTGGGGACGCTGTCTTTCTGATGATCTCTTTCATGGATTTCTTTGATTTGTTTCAACATGTTTTCTACCCTGCTAGATCAGTACCACAGCTTTTTCATTGTTAAAGTTTTAGCTCAATCTGAGTATTGGCCCAAATGTTTGTTGTATTTTTTGGGGGGGGGGATTATCTTGGTTGCAGATGTCTTTTCAAATTGTAAAAAGTTAATTTAAATGATTTGTGAATCACATCATTGGGATTTTAGGCATTCATTTATTTTCAGCATCCATCGTTCAAGTATCCAGATGAAAATGTCCTACTTTAGATTAACACTATACCCTTCACAATTATTGCTATCCCTCATTAAACAAAGGCTGCAAAACCCTTAAATAAAATGGTTGTTATGGAGATTTGTTGACCCTAAGATGCCACTCTTCATTTCTCTGAGTAAAATTTGTGATTTTCCTTATCTTGCCTTGTTTTTATAGTTTAAGTTGTTTTAAACTTGTTACTGCTGTAGATATGGACAAGTTTAGGTGAGTACTGGAAAGGCATGTTCTTTTGTCGTTGCCATTTTGAGGAGTCGCTAAAGAAATAGGCCTTTGTGTCATGCCATATTTAGACCCCATGGAAACAAGATGTCTGGTATTGCCAATTAACCCGGGCTAACTTCAATATTTTAAACTTTCCTATCTCAGAAGACATTACACCTCGAAACAAAAGACCTGTGCAGTCGCAGGGACAGATGCTTTTCCTCGTCTCCCAGGCTTGAGCGCAACACTGGTGTCATTTCAACTTGTCGCCAGAGGGGGTAAACTTACTTCAAACTCCGGAACTTCTGCTATGTTCCTTTTTAAATGTGAAATAGAACAAAAAATCTTCAGTTACATGTGTGTTACAGGAATCCATAAAGGTGATAATAAATGTGACAATAATGATTTTTGTTGAAAATCCCCTCTGGACATTTGTTTCCCCACCCACTCCATGCCCCCACTGGTTTACGTAATGGCACTAAAAGTGAAGATTGGATTTTTTTTATTTATTTTATATTCAGTGTACGATTATGTTCTGCAGTTAAATATGAATTTCTTTTAAAGCCTTTGTGCACATATTTACCAACCTGTCAATAATTGTTGATGACTCCGTACAGTTATATACTGTATTAAGGAAGCTGTGTTGAGCTTAGACAGAACTATTTGCAGAGCAGTGCATGCTCTTTCACCCAACATTAATTCAGTGTCGGTGAACCTATTAACCTTTATACAGCCTCTGGTCCTGCTTAGCTGTCTTGCCTCCAGGGATGCTCTGCTCTACCAGAAAGGCGATTGGCTAGTAGACCAGTTTGTTTACTCCTGGACTGTCTGGCTCCTGACATAGCTAGAAAATTACAATTAAAACCCTCTAATGGTCACTGACCTCTGTACAGTATTTTAGTTTATTATGGTTTGTTGTGAGGTTGTCCTTATTGAAAATCTGTGGGGATGTGAATACCCGGAAAAAAAACAGAGGGACTGAGCTGGTGCGAAGCAGAAAGGTGTTTTAATTAGCTCCCAGGAACTGTCTGGAGGAAAGGTTTCAGACAGGTACTCCCCACCAGCTCATGGTGTGCTCTAGTAAGGCTGAAGCAACCCTCATCACAGTTTCTGTCAGGGATTGGGTTATTGCTATAGTAACCTTTAAGTCTTTTTTTTGCCTCAAAGGGTTAGGTACAGCCAGTTTCTTTGAATATACAGAATCCACATATATGTATTTGATTACATTAATTGCATATTCTAATCTCCAGGGTTTCTGCAGGGTAATAAAAAGTAAAAGATGTCTTGCATTCAATGAGCTACAGAAAGTTTTGAGTCACTGAAGAGGCTGAAATATGTTTTCCAAACCAAGTCTTGAAATACATTTACCTGTGTCTTGATTTTGTGTCTTTCATTCAGTGCTTCTTCCATCAACTTTGAGAAATGTGATGGTGAGGAAGATGTGTTGCTCTGACTGAGGAACTTGGGTCTTGTTATACTGTGCCTAAACTACAAACCCCACAATGCAGGAAAGCAAAATATCCAGTTGAAAGGAACTTACCCTCAGTCATCAGCCTTCTCCACAAATCTACTTTTAAAATTAAAATAGTCCTGTTATGCTGTCATCCTTGCTTCTTCATCATGGGAAACTGTATTGGAAAGAGATTTGGCTTAAAAACATTCAATAGTTGGCTAAAATATGTTGTCAATAACTGTCTTGACACTTAGGGTATTCTCTAAGAATGCACTGAAGTACAAAAACCTACAAGTACGGCAATCAAGTCACTTGCAAAGATGGAAAACACTTATTTAACTTAACAGTTATATTTATCTTCCTTAATGTATTAATTAAATATGAGTTATTATGATATTTTCATAATTTATGGACACCTCAAATTTTACGTTTAAAAAGTTTGAATTTACATAAACTTGCAGAAGCACTGTATCCACAGTGGTGTGTATAAAATGCACAACTGAAACATTTAATGGGGCTTTAAATAGCTCTTGTTAAGCTTCACTTCATAGGAACACCAGCTTTATTTGTTTAAGGACACAGTGCACAGCTTCAAACCCCTTCAAACCAAATTTTATAAATTAGTCGTGTTTTGGTATTTCTGTAGCTTGACAGTGACACTGTTTATATGTTTGCATGCAGGATGATTAGCTAAAGTGGGGAAATTCCTACAAAAAGTAACGGTCGCCGTGGTTAGGTTTTCTTGAGTTTGCTTTCTAATTGTGTGGTTGGCGTTTGAGTCAACAGCCATCCAGCTGGAGAGACAGAAGCTGTACATAGGCTCAAATGCACAAATAGAAAAGCGTGTTAACGTTTGCGGTGGTGAGGCTGCTGATTTGGGGCCCAGCTATTCATCTAAAATGTTTCCTTGAAATGTTTTTTTTCCCCCACATATTTTAACTTCCAAAATATATCTTGAAATTATATTTTATGAAGTCATAAATGTTGCAACAAAAATTAACTGTAGATTTAAAATTGAATTTACTCTAGATAAGTATAGGTTACTCCAGCTGATATAGGATGATCAGTAATATACTCATACCATGATGATCGATTTCATACAGTGATGTCTAACAACTTGCAATAGCAAAAGGATTACCTGTAAAGAATGGTAAATTATTACAGAAAATGCACAAGGAGCTAAATTTGCTGCTACGAAGGATGCTGAGATAAATTAGCTGTACATGCTGTCAAACCACTGTTAAATATGAAGAGTAGAACAAGGTTTTATAGCTGTTAGAGTACCAGATCACACATTTTTACTGATTATACTTAGCAGTGAAAGTAAGCCAGTACAGTACTGCATACCGCTGCATGATGGTTCATAAAATAAATCAGCCAGTAATATCCAGTCAAAACACAACTTTATAAATCACTTTTTTACACATCCCGGATTTTTTCTTAATTATCTGTGTTTCGGAGGCTCAATGCTCGTACCTTGCTTCTCAGTGGAAAATTCCCCCATATTCTCTCTCTGAAACACAGCAGTTGCTAAGCAGACTGGTGAATTTGATTTTAAGCATATTCTGGGACGTTTCATGCAACTTACCCACAGACGTCAAATAACGGCGCTTACGCTGGGACAGGACGAACAAAAACTGATGGTAACTAAATTCCACATATTCCTGTAGTTAGCTAAACACTTTCAATGAGATTAAAATATATGTCGGTTAACATCTAGACTTTAAAGTGTAACTCAGCCCTGTACCAGAGCCTTACTCCTCTCACATCTAATATTTGAAAAATGTGCCTTAAGGAGGCGGTACCCGGTGGACCAGCGAACATGTTGGGGGTTGATGGCTGGGCGTGGTCTGGGCTACTAGAACAAGGCAGATAAATGCAAAATAAACTAACTTATTGCTAAACTAATAAATCTCTTACCCGAAAATCGGAAGATCACAAAGCTCACTATTTCAACTTCTACTCACTTTGGAGGCATGTACGAGACAGAGCCACTTTAATACCCCACAGCGGCAGAGCTACTGACGTCAGCTTTTTTTTGGGTGATGATGTGACGATATCTTTTGAGCCAGTACAAATACTGATTTGAAATTCAAATGCAGTAAACTCGTTAAACACGAGGAGGGCGCCACACTCGTGTTTTTAGACGCAAAAGCAGCATTTCAACAGATGTGCAGTAAATTGTCAAGATAATGACCCGGACATGTAGACCACACAATAAGCCATCCATGTATACTGTTCATTAGCAAAAACAAAAGTCGATTTTGGGTTTAGTTGCCCTTTGAATAAAAATTAGGAAAAACATAGGAAATAGTCAAATGTTTTCATTCAACTGAGAACAAAATGCTTGATAACAATGTCAAGAAAACTAACTAATTTGTTCAAAAGAAAAGAAAGTGATACCGAAGTTAAATTTAAGGACAACAATGCAAATATGCACTTTACCTGTAACATTAACAGTCTAACGTGACTGTTGAGACACGATTATGTTGAAGATACCTCTGCAGTAAGGTTTTCACAGATATCCACCTTTATGACTAAGATTTGTTTTTTGTTTTTTTCTACAGCATTCACTTGACCAAAGCCATTTATGTGATGTGCAAGTGACCAAATCCAGTTTATGCAACAGATTGTGTTTCGTGGGTTGTGTGTGTGTGAGATATATAGTGGTTGTGTGGATTCTGACAGTAATTATAGAAGTCTGTACCACAGCAGCCTGGGGCTGGCTCAGTAACAAGTCATTATAACATCTGATACATAACCAAATGTCAGCTGCGTCTGCAGCATTTGCTGCTAGCAGCAGGATATAAATCAACAGGGAGAGCCAGGCACGTTTGCCTTTGCTACATAACTTGTTTTTTTTTTATGTGTTTATTTTGGTGATGAAGAAATGATTAATGTATGTTTGACTTATTTTTAGAGTGATTTGCAGTTTGCATGCATCTATTTGCTTTGTGGGTGACAGCAGTCCTAATTATGTGGTGTTTTTACAGTACCAGTTTCTGTGTGTAACAGGAAAATTGGGCCTCACAAAGATTTTAATAATTAATCGGACTGTCTTATGGTTGCTTTCAAATGATTTTGCAGGTATGTTTGTTCCTATTCACACTATAAACCATATAACCATGTAAAGAACTTTGCATTGTCTCTGTACTAAAATGTGCTATACAAATAAATTTGCCTTGCCTTGCCATGCCTATAATCAGAAGGTCTTGCACTGCATGTTTACCTTTCTGATTTCAAGTTACTGAACAACCAACCCTTGTTGCCTTTAAGGATCGGTTATTCACTAACCACTTATTCACTTACTTAAGTTTGTAAAACATAAGTAAAGCAACAGAGACTATTTACCTGAGGAATGAAAGCAGACACAGATTTAATACATTATCAACCCCCTGCTAAGCCTTCTACCTTTTGAGATCCGAAATCATGGTGTAAATGCAAAGCAATCTTGCTCTGTATGTGAGCTAGAAAGTCCACCCATGCCAGTGTTCTTGTGTGTTTTGGTTCTGCAAACCTCAGTAGAGGGGTATAAACCTGAGCTTTGGCTGAAACTGCAGGGGATAATTATGCGGTGTGTTCACAGCACACATGGTCATTAATAACATTCAGTCCAAGCCTATTTTTACAATTTCTAGCTTCGAGGCTAACATATGGCAGATGGGCTGACTGTACATAACAGGATGTACAGCTAAGTTTTATAGACCGTCCAGTCTCCTGCCTGGATGAGCTCTGTGTTTGTTCTGTGGCTTGTAAGTTTACCTGAGAACAGTAGGGGGAACCACACTGTACTGTTACAGAAACTACTCTCACAAGTTTTAGCAAACGAGACCTATTATAAGCAGTACTAACTTATCAGTGTTTCTAGGGGTTGTTTTAAGGTGAAATGACTCAGCTTTGGGTTTTTATTTGTCTGCTATTGTATCTTTTATCACTTATATACTAGGTAATTTAATAATGATTATATTGCCTTGTAGAAGCTTAAGTATTCTTCCAGGTTAACTAAAAAAAAAAGTATACAGATTGATTGTTCTTTGTTTTTCTTTTAAGACGTACTTGAATGAAATTTGATCGATGTATTAGTAGCTTGCAGTACCAGTTACCAGTAAGACAACAGATAGAAGACATTGCATCTTTAAGAAAAAAAGCATTGAGAAAATGCCTGCGTGACTAGAGTTTTCTCTGGCTGCATGTATGGGTCATAATGTAAAGTTCAGCGCTTCCTCTCCTCTACCAGTTATATGGCTGAAAGAAGATTACTTCATTTTTGCCCTGCTTACAAGAAATGAAATTCAGCTTTTTGGAAATGTTTCTGCTCGTGACAAACACTGAAACTCATGCTGTGGAAACAAAAGGAACTCTGGAAACTGCCCATCAATCATATTAAGGTGACCTTTCGACTTTCTATTTTTTTAAATCATGATCATAATACTGTGGGGTTCTCTAGTTGTGTACATAAAATTTGGGAGACTCTGAACCTCTGAAATAGTTTTTTTCCCACTGTGAAACTAGATTACAACAGTAAATCTCATCCAGCACAATAACCGGGATGACACACTGGATATTAGCTCAGAGCCTGGCAGTGCCACGTTAACTGCCACACAGCTGCTAGCCGAGTCTTATGACCTCCAACGAGAGTAAGGCCAGCGTATCAGCTTCATCTACTCTCATACATATAAACCAACAAATCTGGCTCTTTTTGTGTGCAATTATACCTGCAAATATGAACAATTTTAGTCTCAACTCTTTTTTTTTTTTTTCACTGCCGTTCCAAAACAGCTTTTCACGCAGGGCTGATCATTCTTTTAGAATCTCACTTTCATCAAAATAAGCATCTGGTCCATTCAGTCTTGCATGTTTCAGAAAAAAAAACTAATTAAAAAGGAATCTCAGTTCACAAGACTCGCACGATATTGTAACCTAATAACTTAGTGCGTGGTTGAGGAAATATTCACGGCACCGAGAAATTGAAGATCTGGGGCTTAACTGAGACGTGTTTCCTTTACATTAGCACTCTGGGGGTTTTTTTCACACAGATTCAGGACACAGATATGGACTTGCATATATGAAGTTATTGCAACATGTTAATAACACGTTGCTATAGGCTTTATCAGCAACTATTATAAATCGGCATGACATATTCTTTATATATACTCGGAACATTTAAAGGTGACTTTAAAAAGATGATTTAGAGACATATACAGCAAACAAAAAATGTTTTGTCTTTGTTAACAGGTCCTTCTGTGAAACATTGAGAACCATGAGAACCCCAGGTGTTCCCTTTGAATTCCTGTGTCATATTAAAATGGTGCAGATACCTAGGTTTGATATTCCACAAAAGCACCCACCGCCCTTCCTGGTGGGTTTCACTGACATACCAAACACGGTATGAGCTGCTTGTGAAGCTTGTGAAGTGTCAACGTTGTTTGTTTCCACTCACAGCAGGTCATCACACGCACCTAATACCCCAGACATATCTTCATACCTTCTTCTGTATCTGTTTTCTGTTGTGTTCATGCATACACCGCTATGTCCTCGTATCTTTTACCTCTCAGTTGTTTCTTTCTCTGTTGCCCAGAGCTAATTCTATTGTTGAAATCTGCCGTTTCAAAAGACTCCCTATGAAAGGTTAAACCTTGAACACACAGACACTAAGACCCAGTGGGGGACCCCTAAAGCTTTGTTTTAAGTAGGAACACCAGAGTGTTGCTTTAATTTAATGTACTGCTTAACTGGGTGTGGGCATGTATGTTTTTCTTTTTTGCCAGGGAGGATTGAGGAAGGAAACAGTAATTAGTTGTCATGCTAATTGGACTTGGTCGATAACTCCCACATAAGACTCGACAGAGTGGAAAGCACAGTGGGGCAGGCTGGCCTAATCATTCACACATATACGTTTTTTTTGCATGGCGGAATACACAAACGCGGACAAAAGTGTGGCCAAACATAAGTAAAGAACCACAAAAAGAAATATCCACGGACGGTCAGAACTTTGCTGCTAACTTAAAACGGGAATTTCTTGATCCGAATTGCAGCGTTTTACAAAAGAAAGCGCTTTTAGTGATTTCATCCGGTTGGACATGTTTGACTCCATAAATGTTCATTTGAGAGAGCAGAAAAGGAACACCAAAACATGTTTTGAGAAAAGGTTTTGCAATCAGTGCTGAAGTAGAGATGGCTGCACGCCGTCTTGGATCCTTATCAGCCTAGAGGAGGATGCAGGCTGTACAGCACATCGCTAGACTGCCGTCTGTCGCTATCAAACCGCTGGGTTTGTGATTTGTGTCAGTGTAGTGTGCTCCTGTGTAGCATTCCATAAATGCACTGGTGTTGTCCTTGATGTCAGTCTGCCACGCTGTAAATCTTTCTGCTGTTATGTTCTTGACTCTCTCTGGAGATCTTTTTGATCCCAGGGGTCACTGACCTCCCGCTGGGGTCACTCACTGTCAGGAAAGGTCCAGTCCTGTTTTGCTTTAATGATACCTGCATTCTTTTTCTATCTGTATCTTGATTTTATTCTAGTTTTTTCAATTTCCGGGTTGTGATTCTTCCAGTAACAATTTCTCTTAACCTAATACCTAATGAGTTTTAGATGTTTTTGGTGAAAATGGAAGACTGAGTTTGTCACTCATCGTTGTTATAATTGAAAAACCTTTGGGGTTTGACACATAATATTATGTAATCAGTGTTACAGACTGATTTACAATTATCTTGTCCTGGCGTCTGATGTGTGTATGTGGACAAGGTTCTTGTTTTTTTTTTTTCCATCTCTAGCTGAAAATTACTATGTGATTATGGCCGCTGTTGAAGTTTCTATGAGTCTTCAAGATTATTTAGCCTGTGGGAGTATTTGAGTGGGTAATGAAAGAACTCAAGTGGGAGATTAGTTGATAATTTGTAGCTTTAAGGTCTCTGGGAGACCTCTGTGACTCTGCAATACCTGCAAGACAGATAGTACTCTTCCATACTCCTGTCTTTATAAATGGATTATAGTGTTGACATTTTTTGGTCTCTATTAAAATACTCTTCACACCCCCACCTGGGTTCAGTGAGAGAGAAACTGCTGCAAACCTGTTGTTAATTTTAAACTCTTGCTTTTTTTCCTAATTTGACTACTGAACGCTGCCTTTGACATCTGATTAATTTGGTTAGCCTAGGTAGCATTACTAAAACTAAAGTATCTGATTAGAATGCAAACTCTTATTGTAAAACTGAGATTTTTCCAAAGGTTGCCAACATTTTAAAATCCAGTATTTCCCATCACAGTCATGGGCTGAATGCTCAAAGGATTTAAAAAGACCAGCTTTGCTCTGTTTAGCCTTCATGTTATCTGCTTCAGGTCTCACTCTCTCCCATTTAAAAGGAACCTTACGCATGTCTCGATGTGCTGAAAATAGCTTCTTGTGAGTCTTTTTCTTTCAGTAATAGCATCCTCACCAAGAAGTGTTGCTCCCAGCATAACCTTTCAGAGTCGATCAAGCTAGAAACTTTCAGGGTAACTCATCGTCCTAAAGTCAGTTTCAGTTCAGTCAAAAATAGATAATTAGCCTAAATATATTAGAAAATTATAGTTAATCGAAATGCTTGTCCAGAATAACCAGTGAGAAAGGCCAAAGCAGGGTGTAATAGCTGATATAATATTGTTTCTGTCGCTATGTCTGTTTTCACTGGAGTTATTTATTTATTTGTTTGCTTAATTTCAAATAAGTCACAAAGACAAGGTAAAGATTCCTATAGTAAGTTATAAGAATAGATGGCAGAAGACAAATAAAAGATAGTCAATGCGTTAAATATGAAGATTCTTAAATGTAACAACCTTTCTGCTAGTATTTGGTGAAATAAGTAGCTATCTCTGTTCTCTTGTCTGGTAGTGCAGCACCTTGAGCTGTAAAAGTGGGAAAGATGGCTGCCCGCATACAGACTTCAGCATCAGCACTGTTTGATGATTGTTTGCTGTGTCAACAGACTTCCTTCTCTTCTCACTAATAGATCATCAACCCTTCAGCTTGTGGTACTCCAGGTGGGGATCACTTTATCTTGCTTGGGGCAAACGTATTTATTTTGCAAAAACCATATTTGTGCAGAAGTGTGACTCTTTTCATGTTCTGACATATACCTGCATTAGGCTACAATATGAACAACCAATTATTTACAATAGAAGCCATACCAGCCTTTTGCTATTTCCCCACCAACATTACAGATTAGAGATTGAAAGTGCAGACCTCCCACACTGCCAAATCACCGTCCAACAAAGCTGGACTTGTGCGGGACTGTGTATTTCTGTGTGTTTAGACTATAAGCAGGACACTGTTGGGCAGCTTCAACTCATCCAAGACCCCCCAAACGTCCGTCCACACCTAGACAAACCTTGAAACTTGATATTGTGTGCAAAGGAATGTGTGGTGCCAACAAAGGAGTATGGCCTTTTACAGGTATTCCTGGACTCGTGGGGATGGGAGGAGCAGACATCAAAATCTCTATTGCTGTCTTAATGTTAAAGATACTGAGGATCTTGGTGATTTACCAGACTTAACTTAATGAGGGTAAAAATATTGATCTCCTTCCCATTAATCCCCATCAAGTTCAGTTTTAATAGAGATAAATAAACATAGAATCTAAAGTATTTACAGCTGGTCTTATCTTTGGATATTATTTGGCTTTAGACTTGAGTCATTGCTGCAACTTGAACTGATTTTAAACTGACCAATTGTGTGGTTTTAACCATATGCACGCTACATATGAGAAATTGGAGGGACAGAATAGGTCATTAGAACACCCAATTTTTCTCTAGCGTGAAACTGTTGTTTTCCTGTCTTAGGTGAATCTGCTTGAGGCATTTTTTGCATTACAATTAAAAATCTATGGGCTTTATTTAAAGTGCAGAACAATTAATTTCAGCCTTGCATTTCTTTTCTATTTTCTTTTTTCCCCCATTCCTTCTGAGGTCTGAGTTCTATGGTAGATTAGGCAAATTAAACCAGTTGATGTGTGAATGTTTCTCCTTGCTCACAGCTCGGGGAAGCTGTGCTGGTTTCTTAGCAGTCTACAGAGCGTTCTAACAGGAATGTTAATGTTACGGCTTTCTCTCTTTTTGGTTGTGGCTGCTTTTATTTCAGTCTAAGAAGATAATCAGGGATTAACATTTTATGGCTCAACCTTACTGATTTCCTACAATGTTCAAGGCAATCTGTCCTCATTCCTGCTCAAGCTTTCTCACTCACCACAACGTGTCATGTCCATTGTCTCCAAAAGATTGAAACTAGCATGAATGGCTGAGTTTGAACACTGTGACTCCAGGTTTCTGAGCATATGTAGAGATTAGATGTGAAATGACTAAATCAGAAAGGCAGGAAAAAAATGCTGGGAACACCCATCCATCAAGAAGTGTATATTGCTGCAAGCTGACAGCAAAGGCAGCCATCTTCACCTTAATGACAACTGAACAAAAGAATAATCATTCACCATTCGTCAGCTCACCAGAATGTTAGCATAGCACATCAGACTGTAGAAGTAGTAGACTCCTTATAATGTCTAGGAATCATACTGGATAATGACCAACGTGCCACCGACCTCCAGAGAAACCATCTGAGACTTCCTGCCACTGGCAAGCCTAAATGACTGAATGTGGCCCTCTTCTCCTGGTTCTGCACCAGAGCATTGTTCAGGCTGCTTTATGATTTCATCTGCGTTTACAACATGGTATCCATGTCAAACCAGTCAAAATACCTACACAGCTCTTGTCTATCATATTTCATAGAGCCGAACTACAGGTCCATGAGACACAATTCTACCAGAAAAGCTGAGTATCTCACATTTACTGAACTGCCACCTGAAACTCATGATTTCTGGTTTGGAGGAGTGGGACATTTCCCCTAGGCACCAATCTAAACATCAGGTTCATAATTTACCCAAGGATACCCAGCAAATATACTTATGGGGCCAATATCGATTTGTCTCAGAAGACAGAGCTTATGTCTGAGAATACCCCTGCCATTCACCCACCCATTTTGTGGTACAAATTATTATTATTAGCAACACAAACCGATAACACTGTCTCTGTCATGATTTTGTGCATTTAAAAACAAACAAAAAAATCAAGTAGATAATGGCTGTTGTATAGCACTATGTGTGTCTCTGGTTTAATCAGATACATACCAGATAAAATATCCCCATATTTTATACCTGCACCCTTTACAGCTGTGTGTTTGCGTTGCAGCCATGTTGTATGCTGAACTCAGCCCTGAATTGATGCCATTGATATTCCAGGTCAGACTGTTATAGTTGAATTTTATGACTAGGAAGTCGGAAAATCTGTATTTGCATTCTGATTAGGTTTGTTTGTCAGATTACAAGTACCTTTTTGGAAAATAACCTTTGAAGAGTCCACATCTCTGTATTAAGTTTTTGTTTTTATTGGTCTGATGTAGTATTCTAATCTTAAATGTTGTGTTTTCATTAACCATAAGTGGAAAATGATCACAAATAACAGAAATAAAGGCCTGCAAACATAAAATGTGTAATTTCTTTATTTTGTGTTTCACTTTAGTGAATTGACTGACTGAAATACATTAACCTTTCATTTTTTTTGGGAAATTAATTGACTAAGACTATAAGAGTGAAACATTTCATATATCCACACATAAATTGTAAATCATGCAACTGTACATCATGTAGAAATTTGCATGGACGTTACAGTACTGCAAATTGTGGTACTTCAGTGATGCATTGCTGTGCACTTGAACCTTTTTTACTACACATAGTTGACAGTAGGCCTCCCATTACACACATTTTTTGGACTGCAAGTGAAACTGGAGCTTTGGGGGATTATTGTGTAACCGATCGCCTTTTGCATGGTTACAGAAAAGTATTTGGAGTGAACAGTTATCTTTTAGCATCTTTTCTATCATTTTTCCGTGTTACTTTAAATTCTCTGGTTCTGTGTGGTGACTGATCAAGTAAACAGCCCATAATGCATAATTTTGGGTGGACGAGTGGAGCTGAATGAAGAAGGGTGAAATTCTTTGCTCTCTACCTCCCCATCCCTGGTTGTGTCACAAGACCTGGCAGCTGGAGTCGCTCTGAGAAAATGTGGTATGAGAAAATGTACTCTTTACAACAACAGTGAGAGCCAGAGACAGCTTCAGCACTTCTTCATTATAAAGGAGAAGCCCGCAGGCAGGGCATAACTAATGGCTGATCAGACAGGAGAGCTGTGCAATTTCATGCTTGTACATTAAGTGCTCGTCTCTGCGCTACTCATATTCAAATAATTTTGCAGCTCAAAAAACACGGCTGTCACCCAACACAGCAGCTGTGTTGTGTGTGTGGTTAAATAGTAGATTCTTAGTAACTAAGAAGTCATCACAGGAGTGTTTTGGTAAAGCCCTATTTTTCTTTTCCATTTTTTTTTGCACTGTTTACAACCATTTTTCAGATTTGTGCAAACATAAGGAAGCCGGGTATACATAAAACGTTTTTTTTTCCTATGTTAATTTTATTGTTTTCAGACAATCATGTGAGGCTTTGTTCACAATCTCTATTCAAAGGGAGCTGGAAATCTTTTCAGCATTATGTTAAAAATGTTTGGGGCTTTAACAGACACCTCCTTCATGCAGCATATTTTTATGCATTTACATTTGTAAAATTCCTAGGGGGGGTGTCTCCCGAACGCTTTAACAGTGGCCAGATGGTGACCACTAAAAACCTTACTGTGTCACAACAAGAGCCATAAGAGATTTTCAGGAGTTTTATATTGCGTTTGCTAGATAGAATATACCAAAAGCAATGCAAAATTAACTTTTGTCTTAAAACAACGTTTTGGTCCACTGAGCAGCGCTAATGTGTGTTTGTTTTTTTGTCCCAAATTCAAGTTAGATGCTAATGGCTCTGTTACTGGTACAGGAGTGGCCTAACACAAGGATTGTGTCAGCCCATGAGCTGGATACACTTGTCTGTGGTGGCTATTATGGCACTGACTCAAGGCACAGTCCAAGTTGTGTAAATCTCCACCAACCTGTTGAATGGAAGTTGTTTCACAGCACAACTTTTTCTCCCACAGTTTTTTTTCCTTCCACTCAACTTTCCCTGCTTGTGTACAGCCCTCTATGAGGAGCTGCCTCCTTATCAAAAACCTCTTATGCTGAACGCTCCTCATGCTGGCATAATTTAAAAAGCAAAAATAGACAAAAATATAATTTGCTGTAGAACACCTGACACAATTTTCCCTGTTAGGAAGAAAAGGAATTAAAATAATCTCTTTATACCCTTCGCACACATGCACACCCCAAAATTAGCAGAGTACTCACTTAAATCATAAGAGAAGCATTAAGGAATAGGGACTGTATGGTGTAATATTGATAAAAGCACTTACACCAACCAGTTTCTGTGAGACACCAACCCATTTAAAGAAGTTGGGTTTTGCGATTTCGATGGTCTTCCTATAGATTCTTGTGTGGAGAAAATAAAACCATGTGGCACATCTGAAATAGCTGTGTTCATCTTTTGAGAGTGCACTGTAAAAAATAAATTAGTTACTGTAGCAACTCATTCTCTTCTGCCTTAAAGTCATACTCATTTAAGAGGTTGTCCCCTATTGAAGGAAATATACACAAAGAAATGCACGAAACGCAGGTAAAAATTTACTTAAAATTGTATTCAGGTTGAAACGACTAATATTGCTCATTTTGACTAAAATTTCTCAAAAGGCTAAGTAAACCAGTTTAATATTACAATCACGCGTTAATGAGTAGTTAGCCTTGTGACTAAAGTGTTTTTTTTCTTCCTGCTGTTGGGAGGAGTGTGAGGGCCGGGGGAGAGATAGAGAGGGAGACACAGCGGGTGAAGTGAGGGGGGAGGCGCACTGTTTGGAGCTGTTGCTTTGACAAGCGCCGGATCTCTCACTCCAACTGTTTTCTTTATGGAAATGCGGTTGTTTTTGCCTGTTGCGTCTTTTGCCACCTAATCGAAGGATTGCAGTAACTTTTTTTGAAAACTTTTTTGCCCGACGAACATACGCGCATTTCACCATCCACGCCGCGGAGCTGGTTTCGGGAGTTTTCAGACAAGTTGGGTCACCGTAGGCACGTCATATTTTGCAATTAAGTTCAATACAACACTTTTATTTTCTTTTTGGTCGTGGAGGTTTTGCCAACATGTCAGAACGCAGTTTAGTCGCCAAACTGGGAAGCGTAGCAACTAATTTTGGAACGCTTCACTGATGCGCCAAGGGCAACTTCTTGTAACAACAGCCTTGGCACCAATCTCCCGTGTAGCTCCCGGTCTCTTCTCCCCTGCCTGTGGGCTTTGTTTCTGGATTTACTCTTTGCTGACTACGGATCACGTTCTCCCCTAACATGGAAGGCGATCAGGGGGCCGATGCGTCCTCAGATGAGCCCCAAACCGACTCCGCCGCTGCGTCTGATAGTTTCTCCCAACTGTGGACGGACGTCATGGGAATGCTGGTGAGTTTTTTTTAGGGAGTGGGGGTAGGGGGGTGGTTGGCAGGAACACAAACCTGACATCAGACTCGAGCAGCTGTGACTTTTCACCCCCCAAACCCTCGAAGGTGGCTCTGATTTGCGCGTCTGCTGATTGTGTAGCGGCGCATGCAAACCAGCCACCAGACAAACGCGTACTGCAGGCCCCAAGTCTCAAATCCATCCACCAGCACTCACTCTGCTGTCAGTTTGTCTAGCTTTTCTCTCTGTTGCGTCAGGACTGGCTTGGTAGGTTGTGTCTGCTTTCGTTCTAGCATGCATGTCCTCTCCATTGTAGTTAGTTGTGATGTTCCTATCTAATTTTCCTTGCTGGTAATTTTGTTATTGCGCCACAGATTTAGGGTTTTCCCAAACAGAATGGATGTCCTACAATCAGCAGTTCCCAAAATGTGGGATAGGAATCGTTCATGACAACAATTGTTTTGGCAGTCGATGCTGTTTGTGTTGTCAGTGTACCCTTGTTTCTTGTGTTTTTTTTTTTACGTAATTAAACTGATATTCTCCACCAATAGCGAAGAGTCTCCGTTATTTTGGGGGTAAGATGCGGAAAAGTTAAGAAAACCAAGGATATTAGACCGTTGTTTAAATCTACCATGACTTTAAAGTAAAAACAAAAGAAAAAGCAGAATTGCTTTCATTACACAAATCTGCCGATTAACGTGTCAAGTATTCAGTATAATCTAGCACAGGCCACAATATAAGATCATCATGGCACAACCTTGAGTAACAATACCCCGATTTCATGATGCAGACAAAACTGATCGGAACATTTTGATTATTAGTCATGTGTGTATTATTTTGATAAGACTTTTAAAATATAGAGAAAAAACACCCACCTAATTTAGTAATAGTTTGAAAGTTATTGTTGAGTTATACCTTTTTGATCTTTTAGTATGTAGGATTTGATTGAATTTGACTTTGTAAAGTGCCTTGTTGTGAATTGTAGAAAACTGTAGTAGAAAACTCAACTCTGGTCCTTACTATGGGGTACAGATCATCTGTTCTTTTTAAAATCTTAGTATACCTCGATACCGATATAATACTAGTGTTAGAACTGGTTCATCATCTGCCAGACTTTGCTCTTTTTGTCAGCTTCATTCAGGGAAAAAGTGTATTTTGAGGCTTTTTTTACTGTTTTCACGTTTGTCTGCCAGGTACTTTTGATCCAACTGATCCTCAGAGCAAATGTCCTGGAGTCACTTCCAGTATGTGAAGAAGCCTGAGGTGTTAATTTGGTTTGGTCTGGCACCGAGGATGGGAATGGAGTGGAAATGCTGAATTGCGTATGTGTCTGGAAAGGGTTGAGGGTCATGGGTGGGTGGTGTGCCGTCCAGCCCCTCTGACACTAGGTGGGAGATCTGGCTCCCGGCCAGGCAATTTCTCGAGATTTATTACTCTCAAGGCAATGCCTCTAAGGCCGATGCTCATCTTTGTTGTTCCCCCCCCCCTGCTTGAACTGAGAGACAAAAATTTGCAGAAAGTTTATGTATTCTTTGCTCTGAACTAGCTCATGTACAATATCATCAAGTCACAGCCATACTTTAATAGCTTTACTAGTTTGTAACAACTATAAAAGCAGAATGTAGAAATGTTAATGTATTAATGAGTGCCAAAATTATTTTTGTTCACAATCCTTTAAGCTTGGACCACATTCAACATTTAATTTAATTAGCTGTTTTTTTCTGGCAATATGCATACAAAGACATTCTCTAAAATTACTTTAACATCTCCATCCATTGTTCCAGCCCATGTATTCCTAATTTTAAAATGGCTGACTTTGAGTTTTCGTTTCTCACTGTTCTCACTGCACAATTTTGGGTTTAGCTATTGTTTCTTGTGGCAGACCTCAATAGCTTGAAGTAAGTTTTTAGCTTTTAAGACACTCTTCTGTTTATTTTGGTTAGGATCCCTGTTTAAGCCAATTGATTCTTATACATTTTGATATGCCAGGACCCCCTGATCGATTTAAATCCTGATTCAGGTAGATGCTATTTACTGGGGTCATAAAACCAACACTTTTTAAACTAGATTGTGAGTAGAATATAGAAAGTTGCTTGAAAATAGCCATGTTTCCATCAAATTGTCTTGTGAATTTTGAGCGAACTTTTAAAATGTTGCAAAAAAGTAAATGAGAATTAGGCATCTAGTTTCCATCTGCTGCTTTAGAGCTAATTAACAGGCTACGCAAAGTGTAATGCCATCAGAAGTTGACGTGCATGGCTGTAATAAACAGGAATTAGAGGTTGAAAACTAGCAAGGACCGCCCATTTAAAAAAAAGGAGAAAGGTTTTCAGCAATGTGTTGCTTTCCAGCATGTTTTAATTGTTCTGTCGTATCAAATAACATTGGCGATGTTAAAGAAATGCAATTCTTGTGAAGTAAATGTACGCTACATCGGAAATTATTCAGCAAATGTGTTTCCATCACCCGTTTTGCGCATTAACTCTTTTTCCGCAAAGTCCAAAAAACTGCCTCAAGTGAGCATAAAACCTCTTTTTGCTAAATTGCCGTTTCTGTCAACCTATTATATGCGCACAAACAAACGATGGAAACGAGGCTACTGTCAGTTGTCAAAGTGGTTGCGAAATGTCCTCTTGGCAGGTACGAACTGAGGAAAACTGTATGCAACGTGCTATGGTAGTCATCAGCGACAAATGTGTTATTATTATTTGTTAGCACTAGGGGTGGTATATGTAAATGTACAGTTTTATTACGGTATTATGTTGTATTTAATGTGAAAACAATAAAAGTGACAAAAAGTATTTGCAACTTCTTTTCAGTCTTCTTAGGCAACTGTAACAAACACAAATACTGCTCTTAAAAAACATACAAATTTTGAAAAAGGCTTCCTCAGAACACCTGCTACATAAAGAAGTCCCCCTATTATAACTAAAAACAGCACACAGTAACTGTATGTATTCATATTAATGGATTATTGACCTTTATTGATGCTCTCATAGAACCAAGAGGGGAGGGAAAAAGTAAAATCATCAATCACAACAAAAAAGCTGGCTTTTGAGGTTTTTAGACACCATTAATGGAAATGTATCGTGATAAATTCAAATTATTTTCTTGGTTAAAACTTTTTCACAATAATGATAAACTATATGGGGGTAAATGCCCTTCCCTAGTTAGCCCTACAGCAATGTGCACATTTCACTGAGTTTCAGTGTATAAGATGCATTAAATTCAGGTGAAATTGGATTATCTGGGTCCTATATTTCTCACTTAAAATGCCATGCTCAACAACCATGCTAATGTTTACAATGTCAACACCCACATTAATGGGAATGGGACTTAAGTTTCTTCACTTATGATCAGGGTTCAACAATGTATCTTAATTTGTTTCAAAGCACATTGTGACATTTTCCTGAAGAAATGTCAGGGTCCAATACAAAAAGGTGAAGTCTTTATTGGCCTTTATTATGAACTTTATCCTGACAATTTGCTCCGAATCATATCTTTGAACACATTGTGAGATCCTGAAAACGGTGAACACCGTATCTATGGCATACAGTTAAATAAATGTGCTATATATAACCAGTACTTCATGACTTTCAATGGCTTTTGTTTTGCTTATGGTCCCAACAAAGGAATGCCCTTTAAGTTTGGGTTTAGCCAACACTGCCTGTTGGATCGAAATTATTGTTGCAAATCTGGTCTTGGCACTCTGCACATAAAACCTTATCTTTAAAGACAGTTATCTAACTTTGTTCAGTACAATTACTATAAGATCTAAACACACAATATGAACTTAAGAGGTTAATATTGAAATGACTGTGTAGCCAAAGCCTCAAACTAGTCCTCAGCAATGATTTTAACTAATTAATAGTCAAATGCAGGATACAGAGTTATGCAACTTTGAAGTGGTTAGGATCGACAGTACAGATCACTAAATTTAAACCCATCTCTAAACTTAAAGAAGTAAGCCTCAGTATGAGTTCAAGGCCTTTATGAGGCAGCATCTGAATTCATCTCTTCTCTTAAGCCCTTTTTGGCAAACACTCCTTACATGTGTGCGATTCATTTGTTTGGAATGACTGCTTAATATCTCAATGCAGGTATAAAGAGAAACACTGACTTTCCGTTTACAAACCTGGACAACTGACATTGACTTCCAGCACCCCCGCTCCTCTCCTGCTTTTGCTTGAAAACCTGTCTGGAGGTAAAGCCTTGTGGAAATATTTCACTAGCCTGCAGAGAATCTTGTCTCGTCTTGAAAAGCGTTTTGTGGCGTTTTACTTGGCGTGGGAGAAGGAAGTGTGTCCATTCGAAGCCCGTCGGTTATGTAACACAGTCAGCTTCATTTGTAAATATGCGGTTCTGCTTTGGAGATTGGATTTTTGATTGTCTGAAAAGTCTAGGTTTGATTATGCTAGCCTAATGAGCCCACGTTTATATGGAGCCCCATGTACGTATGTGACAATATTTTTGTTTCAAAAATATTCCCAGGTTTGGCATTTTGTCTACGTTCAAGAAGTGCTTCAACACAGGCTGATCTATAAATCTATCCTTTTTCACTGATTTTAACTTTCCATTCCCACCATGCTCAGGGTAATTATTTGGCTCAGACAGAGATCTGGTGGGTTTCCTCTTCTGGGATGGCACTGCTCTGTTCAGCTGAAGCGGATATCCTAAGGAAGCTCGCTGAAAGACTGAACTGTGGCTTCTGGCCTTCCCCTTCTACAAAGCCCACCACCTTTGCTTTCCAGGACCAACGCCACATCCCTGTGTCAGCGATCATCTGGCTCCTGATTGTTCCCAATTCCCCACCAGAGCACTTTTAGTCAGACTGTAAAACATTTCCCATGAACAACTCATTTATCCAAATCTGTTGTCTAGTTTAGTCAGTTCCTGCTCATCAGCTGCATACTGTTTGCTGGCATATCTCAGCACATTGATGCTCCAGGAAAAAAAACAAAAAAAAAAACTATTGGAAATAGTCTAATATCAGAATCGGCATTATTAGGCCATGAAGTTGTACACAATCAAGGAATTTTACTTTGGTTACAGCACTCACAACGTACAGATATTAGGTATAAATATATAAAGAGTATGCTTATTTTTGTTTGTTTTGTAATGTAAAGACAGAATAAAGGTAGTTTGTGGGTACTCAGGCTGTGAGCTGCTCATTGTGTTAGGGTTATGGCCAGTAGCGCTCTGTAGAGCCACCCTGAAGGTAAAAGTCTAAACAGTTTGTGCACATAATGTGTGGGGTCTGCAGAGATGTTACCCTCTAGACCCTAAACCTGTACAAAACCTGAATGGGTGGAAGGTCACGCTTAATGATTCTCTCTGCAGACCTAATTGTTCGTTGTAGTTTGGACCTGTCCTGTTCTGTGAACGAGCCAAACCACACAGTGATGGGTGTGCAAAAAACAGACTAAATAACGGCTGTGAGAAGACGACCAGCAGCTCTCGTGGAAAGTTATATTTTTTGAGCTCTCGCAGGCAGTACAGTTTCTGTAATATCTGATGTATGGTAAATCTGAGGTATTGGGCAGGTAGAATAGTCGGCAGATGCTAAGATTCATATGAGCTTTCATGACGTTTTGCAGGGATATCTTTTATTTTATGGTTTTCTGTGTGAGGCAGGGTGTTTGTGACTCATACGAAATTGAGCAATGTCTTAATAAAACCATCTACCAGTCAATCTAATAAAACCTGTTTTCAAGCTAGCACTTCCTGTCCTGATGTGCTGTAGGTGAAAGCGATCAATGCTCATGTTCTGACCTTATGGAGCTTGTTTCTGTCATAAATTGTTCTGATAGTTCTGTGTCCCCTTAGACAATAGTTACACCATGTAAATGACCGTCTGGCCCATTTTTAACAAAGTCCTGCTGTGATAAGCAAAAATGTTTTTATGTTCAAAGGGTGGAGCAGAACATTTTACGCTTGCTGCCTTGTATAATGTTTCTTTAGGGTTAATACATATGCACTTTTTATCAAATACTTTCATTAAAAAAAAAAAAAACAAAAAAAACGTGAGGGTTGTGTAAATTAACTGTGAGATTAGAAATATGAGATCTCAGTTCCTTCGTGCTATTTGTGGAATTTGAATACCTTTCCCGGAGAAGGCTTTAATATAATTTCTGTATTTCAAATCACTTCATCTTGGAAATGCTCTTTTTGGTCTACAGAAACAGTAAAAGAGGAAACGTTACAGTTGTGAAGAAATGCTATTATCACAAATAAATCACAAATCTGTTGGCAGCCAGCACAGTCTTCACACGCTCAGTTAATTCTAGATTGTTTGTGTTGTTTAACACTTTTAAGTTTATCACCTCTTGAGTAAAGTCTAATGATGTGATTGGAAAAAGGTGTGTTTGAAAAAGAACTTGAGGAATGACCTTGTCTGCGTTCACTTTCACATGTGCACACTTTCTGGTTTTTAATTGCATCTAAGATTTAACCATTAAATCCTGAGATAACGTGAGCTGCTTTTGTTTATATTTACCCATAAACTTCAAATTTGTTTCTGTGAATGACATAGATGCTAATTATACACACTCAATATACACAATTATACACACAATATCATTTGTTGTGATATTTAATGCAATCTGCATGTATCCCTTGGTAATTGACAGCAGTAACTTTGCTGCTGAGCAATAATCTGCTGTTAGAGAGGATTGTAACTTGCGCGTGTTCTTGAAGCGCACAACTGTAGGCTGATCAAGCCTCAGCTGTTCATAGGGAGTATAGCATTCATGGAGCTCATAACAAATGCACCCCCTTTACTGTAACTACAAAATGAAATCACCCACATTCTTGTTTGGGAGTTGCTTTCTGTGGAGCTATTGTTGCCTTTGTTCAAGTCATAATGGCAAGTTTGCCTCCCTTTACATCCAGGGTGGAGTTGCTGTTGCGTCAGGCAAAGCAGCATTAGTCATTATTTCAAACACAAAGCCGCATTAGTCATTATTTCAAACATCCCTGTGGCTAGACACGTTTGTAACTCTGAATCTTTTATTTCTTAAACATATTTAGATTAATTGGGATTATTTTAGTGGTTAGTTGTTCATCTTTGTTTGATATTTGTCCAAAGGGTCTTTTGAAGTTTTATTCCCAAACTGGATTTAGTTTTCCTCTTACCCTGGAGCTCCTGAAAAGTAGAACTCTGTCGTCTTGGAGTCGGTAAAGTTTTAGAACGACTTTGATTCCTGTTGTTTAACTAGATTAGCTCCATCTGCGGCTGGTTATTAGTTCGTAGAGCTCTGTAACAAGAGCGTGCTTTCTGTCATTGTGAGAAATGAGGTAGAAAGCATGTGTCTGCTTTGTCAGAGAGCACTCCCACAGGGATTCTCCATCATCCCAACCATATGTCTGGACAGAACAAGGTTTCTCAAACAAGGAGGGTGGAAGGGATATAGAATGCTGCCATCCCAGGCAGAAAAGTGTGTGTTTATCAGTGATATTGTGTTCATCAACTTGTTAATGAGCACTTTTTCATGACTTTTTATTCCTCTGTGCCGCTTTGTTTACAATCGGTCTGCCTCAGTTTGTTTTGTTCCGATGTGTTTTAAATCCCCTGCCTGCATGGGTATGCATGCCAATGTGCATTTTCTCTGACTAGACAGACATCTCTGAGTGAGGCCTTATGCCCATGTGTGTTGATGTCTGGGTGTGTGTGTGTGTTTGTGTGGCACCATTACCCACACTCACAGGGTTCCATTCATTTGTGGCCTGGCACCCAGAAAGGGAGACCGGTTCAGAAAAAACAGAGACTGAGGAATACTGTTTGGACTCTGTTCACTGACTCAATGCTAGCTGTCTGCCTGGCACAAATTAGATCAACACTGATGAATATTTAACAGCTGGCCATCGCTGCCCGAATACCCGATATTTTGACCTAGCCAAGTGATGGTGTTTGGTCGTTGCTGCTACTTTGCTCAGAAGGTTACTTTATCGCCCATTAAAAGGCCCATACCATGCAAGATCAACTTTATGGACTTTTAACTGTTATGATGCTATTCTTTCATTAAAATCATGACCAAAGTGGAATTTTGTTTGATTCATGCACATCTGCGTAATCCTCAAGGATTCTACTCTCTGAGTTGCAGCCCATCATTGTCCATGGAAAATAAGTGGCTATGAACAGGTCTACGTTGAGTGGTTGTTACCTGGAAGTACCTACATTGAACGCGCCGGCGCTGCCTAGTAAACAACATGCCCAATGAGCGTGATGCGTGACAGTGAGACAAAGTTGCTCTTTTAGCACCTAATCTGCACAGCAACAGCACTCTTTTGAAACTAATTGAGATACATTGTTACCCCACATGGAGAGAGGCGGTGTTGCACTGAAAGCAAGCATCTTTCTTCCAGGTTGAAAAAATAGCACCAGAAAACAACTGTTCATAGCAAAAGAATACTCTGTAATGCCTGAGGCAATATTTCGTCATATATATGCCTATAGTTGACTTTGGAAGGCTTAGAAAAGCATGATATAGAACCTTTAAAAATCTTGGTTGTAAATTTGCAAATTGATCTTGTTTTTGTATGTTTAATAGACATGCAAAGAGCAGGCTTTTGCTTACCAATACCGATTCATATTTTTCTCTAACCTCTGAAGACCCGAGAATTTTAATCTAAATATAGGCCTTTTGATATCTAAAAAATATCTGATCTCTAAATGAAGTTGATCAAATGTATGTTTGAAGAGGAACTAGATTTTTCAGCATTTTTTCAGGTGTCTAAAAGCCTATGTTTGGACCAAAAATGTTGGGTCTTAAGAGGTTAAGGATTCTGCCAATTATGATTTGGACAAATTCTATTTTTTTTTTCATTTAGGTAACATATGTATCACAAAAAAAGGTGCTACAGGTTCCTTAACAGAGGCAGTAGTTTGAAATAATGAAATGATGGAATTAGGGTTTATAGTCTACCTGAATTTTGTTAAACTCAGAAAAAGTGCATCAAAGTGTTTGCTCTTGGTTTTTGTGTCTGAAATTTGAGAAAGGTCTTAGTTTTAATGCATTTAAAAGTATCTTTTTTATTATTTGACATGCTAATCACTCGCCAGAGCGAATCAGGGGACAGATGGCCAATTCTGATTTCTGGTAGATTAATTACTGAAATTGTTAAATCATCTAGAGATCGAAGTTGGCCAAATGTCCCTTGATTGGCCCGGATTGCTGATCTGCTGGTCAAATAAGTAAATAAAGAAAAATAAATGAAACTTTATAAATGTATACATTTTCACTGATCACAAAGTGCTTTGCTGTAAAACAGAATAATAAAACAGTTCAAAACTAAATGTAGTTTTTTAAAACAGATCACACATCAACAAATCTAAAATATAATGAAATACTGGTCACAACAAAGATGACGATTTAACTGAAAGGTTTTCTAAATAAAATTGCCTTAAGATGCTTTTTTAATCAGTACAGTATTGTCTAAGCGGCAAATGGATCGAGTAATTGCATTCCAGCCTTAAAAGCATGGAAAAGGCAGATCAGTCCCTTTCTAACTGACTGATGGGAGTATCACTAATGTTTAACTGAAAAAAACTTTTTTCGCCATTAGTTAAATGCATCAAAACTAAGAACTTCAATAATTTTAATAATGTGCTGATAAGAGACAAGAACTTATATGCGTAGATGCATAGATGGAGATAATCTAGTGATTTCTTGATTTAACCTTTGAATCAAAACTACTGATTCTGTCAAAGATACAACATCACATTTTCTTTTAATTTTTATATTTATATTGCATCATTGTATTGTATTTATATTTTCCATTTCTTGGAGAAAAATGGAATCAGTAGGTCCTAAAAAATGAAAAACAGTGTATACCCAACCCGCAGGGAGGGGGTGGGATGGCTGGTGCCTCTTTCCAGCGGCCATTGGGCGGGAGGTGGGAGCAATTTAGAGTAATCAATTAACCTAACAGTAATGTTTTCGCACTGTGGGAAGAAGCCAAAATACCCAGTGAGAACCCACGCTTGTATTGGGGGAACACACATGCAAAATTCATGCAGAAAGACCCCAGGCCAGGATTTGAGCCCAAGACCTTCTTGGTCTAAGGCAATAGTGCTACCAAATGTGCCACAGTGTGGCCCTGATCTGTGCATATCCAGTTAATTGATTGGTGCATCTGTACAATTTAGCTAAGGACCAGTCTGCAACAGATAGCAGTCAAATCCCAGCTATTTTAAAACATTGCTTCATGTCACAACCGTTGACAGATACACATTGTAATCATCGAGTGTTCATTTCAGCCGGCTAATGCCTTTACTGTTTCGAACACTACTTCCTCCCTCTTTCCCAAACACGCCTTCCCCCACAAAGGCAGGAACTGTGTGGATCTAAACTATAGCCAGCAGGAAAAATGTGTTTGGTTCAGAGTTAAGTGAACGTCTGAGGAGGTAAAGGGCATCCTTGAAACAAGCTTAGACAAAGACAAAACCTAGGCCAACAATCCTTGACTTAGTCTGAGATCCCTAATGGAGCTAGATAGGAACAAATAAATGATCATAATATTTACCTGTGGTACTTTCAGGTATGTTTGGGTGTTTTGGCTTGTAGGTCTCAGAGCTGATTGAAGAGAAATTCTTAGCAAATCAAAGTTAATTGGGTTTTTTATGAAGATCATTAGATTTACATAGAAGGAAGTAGATCTCAAATACATACATGTTTTCTCAGTTTAATGTTCAGACAACTAAATATTCCTACCACAAACATATGCAGCGAGCTTTGCATTTAGCAATGTAGTGATCTGAGTTGATACCTCCCGAATCTGCTGGGTCTTTTTTTATTCTTTTTGCATTTCAGCTTTTGTTTCCCAGGGTCTTTTAGTTCCCATACTAACCCAACCTCTCTCTTTTTTCTCTTTAGGATGGTTCTCTGGGCAACATAGATGACCTTGCCCAGGAGTACTCTGAATACTACAATACATGCTTCAGTGACGTCAGCGACCGCATGGAAGAGCTTCGCAAGCGGCAAGTCTCCCAGGAGCTCGACATGGTAAATAAACATTCCCCTAGGATTAGTAGTATAGGCTACCTCGCAACTTTTGCACCTGTTCGTTGGTGTTGGCAATTTTGAAACAAGGAACTAGAACTACTTGGGATGTCTTTCACAGTCTCGACCAAAAACCTGACCAGGAAAAGCAGTAACTGGAAGAGCATGAGCTGAAGTGTGTGGAAATCCGCAAAGCATTTGTGTAGAATGGTGTAATGGAGGTCTGTCAGAAAGAGTGAGGGGTTCCTTTCACACAAGGATGTAGGGTAGTGGGGCAACCCTTTTGGTTGCCAAGCTGCGAGCGAATGAATGGTGGAATGTTGCTGGTGTTGCTGCAGAGCACCAAGCTTTGTGCAGCCTTCTAACAGTGGTTCTAAAAGATTACAAGAAAATTTATAAAGTCTTGGTCCACATTACTTAACTGCACTATTTCGTGACAAATATTTGCATACATTATATAACAAATTAGAAATTTTATTCTATTTATTATAAGTTAGCTGTGGTGCAAAATAAAACCATTAGAAATGACCAGCGTAGACCCCACTATCGTACATTTCTACCTAAATTTAGCTAATCTAGATGTTGCATTGCTTTAATGGAGGAGGGAAATAAAAGCACAAGTGGAACCAAATTTCAACTTTTTTTTTTAAGCGCAAGTTTATGTTAGCACCTTTGCCTCAAAACTTCCCGGATTGTAGAAGCTGATGTTATCCAAAGTAAAATGAGTCATTTACCGACGTACCCTAAAAGTCCACTTAGAAAGGAAGAAGCCATTATTCCATAAGAATCATAAAATATCTAATTACGCTTAGAAAATTCATTTGGGCAGATTTACCTTATGTTTTGGAAAGCTGTCCAGTGGTCTGATGAAACCAAATTTAGCCAGAATGACTATTGTTGTATTTTAAGGGATTATTATGTTGCCGTTCAGCATGGAGAAAGAATGTTGGGGATCTTAACTGACCTAAAGCCGGAAAGGTTAGGTCTGATTTATTGTCAGACAGACGGTGGTAATAAAAGAGTTGTGTCTCTTTACACAAGTTTCTCTCAATGTGTGAAAATATCTTCCTTCAGGTCCTTTTATCTAGCTAAGGGAGATATAACCAAATATCGGTAGGGAGGGATGTATGTATGTATCTATGTTATGGATGGATGTATGTGATGGATGGATGGATGAATTCGATCTGCAATTCCAATTTTTGATTAAAAAAATTGCTGAGAGTTATGTATTGTATAATATTATAAAATAATAGTTTAATAAATTCCTTTATTTAAATCACATTCATGCCCATGATGAGTGTCCATGCATTTGTAGCTGCAGCTGTACCTGTACCGTTTCCCACCCAGTATGTAAAGAAAGTAACACCTCTGGGCATGTTTTACTTATGGAAGGGGTCATCTTGAGTACAGAGATCTGTGGGGGAAAAAGGGAAATAATCTGAGTGGATTTTTTTTGCTTAAAAAAGCTGACTGGGACCTGAGCCTGAATCCTAGTGCAGAAGCAGGGGGTAGATGAGGATGTGAACAGAGGAAGAAGAAGGGAGGAGGATGAGGGGAATGATGAGTAGGAGGTGGAGAGGAGAGCCTGCAGCTGTCCTGTCACTCTGCAAAGTTTTGGCAGCTGAATATAGGGGAAGAGGAGAAAAATGCATGACGAAAGAAATATAGGTCAGGCAACACCTTACTGGGAGCTCTCACATGTGCAGAATCGGCCCACACTGTATAGACTGGCCTTTGCTGGGCGGTTCGATACAGTGCGTTACTAAAAAAGAGTTTTGGGAAATGTTCAAGTCTAGAGCTTTTCATCTCCACATATATTTTATCGGCACAGCAGATAAAGCAAAATGTTTTTATGTTTGCCGTTATTTAAGAAAGAATGTCATGATGTCCATAGTGAATGGTATTGGTGAAAACTTACTTATTTTCACCTATTTTACAGTATTTAATTATTTTCCCCCATCTCTTTCATCCATCTCTGACCACATTAGATGGTGGAAAATATACATGAATCAATGCTTTAGGTGAACCAAAGAACATTTTGCCTTCAGAAACCCCTCTCTGTCCACATTTTAGCTGGGGTAACACCAAAAAAACAGAAGAAGCCTTCTCTTTTCACAAGTTTCTGTTCTTTAAACTAACCCCAACTCTCGGTTTAGCAAGAGTACTCTTTCCATGTGGACCGTTTTGGTTTCTGTTTGAACTTCTTTGCCTCTTTCTTCAAGAAAAGCACCTTTTTTGTGTTTGTTATCGCTTCCTCTCTGGCAGAGCTAACAAAGCGTTGACTTTTGCTGTTGCAGTAAAGCATTTGGGTCTCTGTGTATTAAAAGCCGATGATGGAGGCTCTTTCTGAGATGACTATCATGCAGCAACTTCCTGCCTGCTCGGCCCTCTGTTGTTTCTATACATCTATGGGTCAGTTTTGAACTGGTGGGACACAATTGGCTAAGTAAACATCCCCTGTGGATGGAACCGCGCTACTCCTCACATTTTCCCACCAGTTTTGGCTGGATCCCTCTTGCATTCTAATTTGATTGTGCTGAAGAATTATTGCTTGAAAAAGACAAGACATGCTGAAAGAGAGGAAAAGGTTGCAAGGTTTAAGGGGTGGGTTTTTAAGTAAGTTTATTATCTTGAGATTCATTTGCAAATGGAAATGTGGATTGTGTTCTGCATATGGTGCCTTGCAAAAGAGCTTTTCCATATTTTGCGATGTTAAAAAACAACAACCGTCAGAGAGTATTTTATAATTGCTATGCGTGGTTGATAACGAACGCTGTATGTTACCAAGAATGCACCATCCTCAAAATGAAAGATGGTAATGGCAGCATCATGCTTTGGGTATCCTTTTCTGTAGTGGTGATGGGTAATATTGGGAATCTGTGGCAAGACTTCGAAATCACTGTTGATGTTCTCCATCCAGTCTGAATGAGCTTGAGCTATTTTTTGCAAAACATTGTTCAAAGGTTTAGTCTCTAGACTTGCAAAGCTGGTGGAGACATACCCCAACAGTAACAAAAGTAATTGCAGCAAGTGATTGTCCTACAAGGTATTAAAGACACATCTGCACCACTCTTTGCTTATTTTTTCTTTTTAAATAAAAGTTCAACTCCCCGTTAGCTTTCTGCTCTGAGCTTGAACAAAATACCCAGCTACAAGCTGCAACCCAACTTCACCCATAAAACCAAACAGACACCAATAACTCAGTTCATATTTCAGCTCAGCGCAGCTCCAGAAAGTCCTGAAAGTCTGATGCCTGCCCTTTGCAGTCTGCTCCTGTAGTTTGAGCAACTGCGTAGAAAGAAATTATTCAGGTAATCATCGTCCTAATACATTTTTAGCTTGTTCCATTGTTTATTGTGGAGATTTTTATTATTTTTATTACAACTTCAGGGTATGATTCGCTATTTTTTACGTGCTTCAGTGCTAAAAGCAAGTTTGTCTGAATCAAAACAAAATCTCACATGGGGAAAATTATGTGATTTATCTTTTTTTAATCGCCAATGGACGGCAATAAATAGTGCTACACTTACAATATAGTAGGTAACTGACTCAGTGACTCATACAAAGACTCGAGACAGTGAAAAGAATCAAATTTACCATCGCTAGATTTTTATAGTATTAACTAAATGTACAATAAAGCAAGTTGTTAAAGCTTGCATGCAGTGTTGCCAATTTTGTTTTGCAGGGATGGGCTCTTTATATCATCTCTGTAAACTGTGTGTTAGCCCTTCTTAATCTCAGTGACACTTTCCTGCTGAAGGTGAAAACCTGCCAAAACATGAAATGTACAGTAGGCCAACCAAGGGATACCTGAAGCTCACTTTGACTTCATTGTTTTGTTTTTTTTTGTTTGTTTTTTTGTTTTGTTTATTAAGAGAGATGGGTGTGTGTGTTTCGTGGGGGGGGGGGTGTAACTGTAGAACCAGGGAAAGGAAACAATATCGCCAACTAACCACAAGTGATGGAACGGATAACGTACATCATACATAAATCAAGATTGTTCATTTAGGAGTTTGCGGTGATTAAGCATAACTTCTGAAACGTTTGCACATGCAGTATAATTAACTATTGCAACAATTTCTGCGAGGGCAAATTTACAGTTTGTGGGTAGACAAGAAGCCTCTTGAGATTAATTCCTTTGATGCCTTTGCCACAGTCCTCCACTTGTTAACTTAGTTGTGGAAGCTTTTAACTTGAAACTCAGAGAACTTTAGTCTGATTGACCGGCTGCTCTTAAAGAATGTTCTTTAGTTGTTTTCTAGTGTAGGATGTCGACAGCACGGGGTTAGGACTCAAGTTCTGACTTGTTGTGTGGTTTGGCCAAGAGGCAAGGAAGGCTGTGGTTGAGGGGCTAATTCCCTGATGGTATCCTTTTGTCGAACTGGGTCAGTTCAGCTGGGTTTAAAAACTACAGTGTATAGGATGTTTGTTCTCGTGCTTATTTGTCCTCTCTACCTGCTTTTTGTCCTGAAACAAAGAGAGCCGACGTGCTCAGACAGTTGCCTTTGTGGCGGGGAGATTGATTCCAGAAGATGTTGGCAGCCCTCCCGTGTTGGCATAACCCCTGTGGAAAGCATGCAGTGTGTTTGTAATTTTATTACTTGATTTATTTGTCAGTGTTTGACTCCTGACTGTCATTGGAATTTGTAATAACTGTGGTATTAGTCTGGAAATGCCAAAACAGTGACAATCCACAGGGTTTAGGAGTCCGCTCACTTGAAAGGAGGACTTTCTTGTTTGAGGCTCCGGAGGATTTGCTTATTCAGTTTTACGCATGCACCAGCTCTAAGCTGGAATAGCAGGCTGTCTACTCTGGTATGAACAAGTATATCATCTTCTCGTGTACAAGATGTGATCAACAATGCACTTTTGTGCATTAAGCCGTTAGTGAGTGGAAACACTGTGAGGCGGATCGCCCCAAATGAACTGGTTGTGCAGGCTCCCTCGGGTGCCCTACTGGTTCCACGCTAACGGCTGGCCTCACACTTTCCTTTCAGTGCCTGTCTTTCCACATTCACATTTCATACCTAGGAGCTTCTCACTCGCCCACCCAGATTCAGCCGGTCATGCCAGCTGCAGAGCCTACACCAAACAAACTTCTCTCTCTGCTTTTTGCTGCGAATCCGCCTACTTGTGCTGGCTGGGTCCTCGTAATAAACCGGATAAGCCAGAATAAGCTGTTGCCTGTCTTATTGGCTCTCTCCGTTTACTGAATCTGCTCCTGTTGTGGCTAAACTTTTTCAAAATACAGGTGAGGGGCAGCACAGTGTTTGGAATCACAGCCATTTTTCACAAGTGTTTTTTAGTGAAAGCGTCAGGATATGCTGAGCGTCCTGCCTGCCGACATTGTGATCCTCATTAGTCAAAGCTCTACCATTTGCTTCCTTTTATTCCAAACTTAGCTCCGTCACGCTCTAGCACTTAGAGATATAATGCATTTTCCCTAGACATGCGTGTCCATAGACACAGGCTGAACTCTAGGCAAATAACTCCTGAGGCCATCTGGTGGGAAAACACATTCACGTTTAACACATGGGTGCCAGTTTTGGGTAAGTAGGGCAGCATAGCAAGAGAATGCTGGTGAGTTCGTGCAGAGGATAGCGTGCCCCCTTAGGGAGCTGAGTTTGTGAGATCTAAGCCCTGCACTCCCATAGGCACCTTCTGAAAACACATTGATCTCATGTGTTCCAGAAACTGCCAAATGTTATGTTTATCCATTCGTAAAAGACATACCGTACAATGTCAAAATATTTCCATCGCTTTAATTTTTTTTTTCAAACATTTGATCATGGTACAACCTCGGATTGCAATGTTTCAATTTTATTGAGATTTTATAATGGACCAACACAAAGCTAGGGACTATTTTAAAATCGAATCAGGGTGATGCGTCTTTTTTTATATAAATGAAAATCAAAAAAACAGCCTGTTGGCTGCTACTCAGATTAATGTTCTTACAGCCCAGTTCAGGTGAATGTCTTGATCGGTTTGTTGTGCTGCCACACCCTTATCATTGTTAAATTATGAATAAAAAATTGTCATTAGGATGTTCAAAGCTAGTCATATTGTTTTTGTAGCCTAATCCTGGTTCAAACTTCTGCACAATTTCATCCTGAGCTGTCTGATGTTCCTTGGTCTTGATGTTGCTGGTGGTTCTGTACGGTTCTCTGAACAAACTCTGAGCCCCTTATAGAAAAGCTGTCTTTATGCCGAGATGAAGTCACAGGAGAGCTGACGATGAGCAGGAGAAACAGAGGGCTGCTTTGTGCATTTGAAAGAGCTCTGTCTGTAAAAGCGGAGGCGAAACGTTTGCATTTGTGTAGGTGCTTGTCGGTCTGTGTTTAAGTCTGTTGTGGCGTGCCGTTCAGGTCTGGGTCCTCGTCTAGCTCTGCGTCTCTGTCCAACCCCTCCCACACCTCCCCCATCTCGTTGGCACAGACCTGCATACGTTGCTATAAGCCAGGGGAAACCATCAAGGAGGATCCGATAACAGAACCAGCCTGCTGCTACCTTTGTGAAAGTGTTCCTGAATGTGCACGTGCGGCTTGTTTAATGCCTTTCCCCCTTGATGTGGCTTTTTTTCTTTTTAAGTACGTAATGTTTTGCATAGTGCTTTTGTTTAAACGAGAACGCCAACGCTGTGCTTGTTTAAGGGATGGATTTGTGTTTTTCTTTGACTCCGATAATCTCTTCCTTCAGGAGGAAGGCAAACAGTACCGGCCCAGATTTGCCTGGCAAGTTAATTATGACCTTAGGAAGATACCTGCTCTCTAACTTATGGGAATCCTTATATTCCCTGAATGCACAGTCTGTCTAACGTCTCTTCCGACTTAGAATGATTTACCCTGCAAACAAACGTCCGCATACATCTATTTGACCAGAGTAACAGACATTTGGGCATACGGCTTGTAGGACTTGTAGTGAAATCTGTCTGCTATGTTGTCTCACAAACATCTTTACAGTCTGGCTGGGGCTGATTACTGTTATCCTAAGTGTGGGGTTGAGGTTAATTTGAAGCCTTTTGCCAGCTCAGCTTTTTAGGGCCACTGCTTCTTTGACTCGTACACTTGAAGCACTTAAGGTGCTCACGAGGAGGTCATGTCACCTCCGTCTGAGTCACTTATACTCTAAAGTCGATGGTGTGGAAGGATTTCACTTCCCTTTATAAAGCTAAAAGAACGATGACAAACTCCCTGAAAAGTCCTTCAGCATTCAGTTTCCTGTTACTTTTGTTTTATAATCCAATGTCTGTGTAGGCAAAGGATAGTTCATGTTTCTCAGAAGAAAAGAGGTAGTAACTCATTTCCTATTCCTGCTCTATCTGGGGAATTCTAGATTCCATTAGTCTTAGTGGCAGCAGGACAAAGTTCAGATAAATGGATTTTAGAAAGTTAAGCACAAAGATGTCCTGCACTGGCCTAACCTTCTTGGCTGATCTTAACTCTGCTGCTTAAACAAACTGTTTCTTTGGTGAGATAACGTTAAGATGCTATGGCAATTGACAAGAATGGATTTCTCACATCTTTGAGATGATTAGGAAATCCACCACAACATCATCTTTGACCTAAATAAATTTTCTTCTTATGACGTAAATCCCCAGATCTCATAGTACTGTATGAAGCATTTCCAATGATTCTTTTCCTTACCGGTGTTTTATGAAGTGTCAAACAGAAAGAGGAAGCTGGAGCTCATCTGAGGGTGGTGGTTTCTCTTTCTATAAGGACCTCATGAAAGTCTGCCATGTCAGTGGCATTGACGCTTCCTCACAAGTGCCCAGAAATGAATACAACCAAAACGCTTTTCTTGCAGGTTCACCTTCAGTGTGAGAGCTGCATTTTGCTCTGCTCACACATGAAAAATTCCCAAAACTTTCACAGCGGACTTAATTTGTTTGGGGGGTGTTTCTTCTTTCTCCGGTAGTCATCTTGTTCTTTTCCATCTTCCTCCTTTTTAAATATTTTGAGAAGCTCTTCATCAATAAACTGTAATCTATTTTAAAGGAGCTATAAGTAAAATATTTACTGTAAAATCAACAAAAATCTTTCTCATTTGTCACCCAGGAGGGAAGTAACATCCCCTATAGACAATAGGTACTCTTCATCAACAATATCTCAGTCACGTTTTTTCTCCTTTCAAACCTAGAGGTACGGTACGGAACTACTTTGGTTCAAGAGTGTAGGCTGTGTTTACTTCCTGGTTCCTGAGCCAATCACATGAGAGTTCCCAAAACAGAGCACGGCATTTTGGTATTTTATTTATTACAAAATAAAAGGGCAGGAAATAGAACAGAATACAACAGCATATACCTATTCTGTGGAAGTAACAATTCAGTGGGGTTTCACATCAGCAACGGACCGTTGAGTAAAGGGCTGGTTTCCCATTGTTCCCATTTTAACCACTAGGTGTCATTATTACTTATTGTTCCTTTAAATTGTGTGCTAATTTCCTTTCACATGGGACATAACTAAGCATGGGCCAGTATGGGACTAAAAGAAAACATTGCTTTTGTTTTGTTTTTTACTAATGTGTTATTCTTAATTACAACACAACTTAAAACAACGTATTGGTTGTTTATGCTGTCTGTGTTGTCGTTATGCCTTTCTTTGGTAATTGGCTACCGTTTCTTAATAATGCTATTATATTATTTTGTATGTTAGAAGCAGAAAAGTTTGATAACCGCTGATTGTTGATTTTATTTAAAACAGAAAATCAATAACCATTTCTACTGCTACCAAAATATGTCATCTGCTGTATTGTTGGTTTAATCATAATGACTAAAGCAAAAATGTGGAACCAAAAGTCAGCAAAAATCCTTTTTGTAAGAAATATTATATGTTTGCAAAGGTTTTCTCTTTATTGAGTAGCACAAGCAGCATAAAATACTGACATGCTGATCAGTCCGTAGCTAGCCTGGAGTTGCCTGCTTTACAGATATGCGGCTCATAGCTTGTCAGTTGAAAATATCTTTCAGCCACCTGACCAGCATTGCAAAGCAACAACTGGGAGAGGGACAGTGCTTTATTCTTCCTACTGTGGTAACTCCAGCACTTTTTCTGGCATCTTATTAAAATAACATCAAACCATAGACATGTTGGAATAGACATTTTAACCCGTTTTGAAACTAACTCTTCCGTATACATTGGTGGGATGAGATGCTCATGGTATAATAGTTCTGATTCTGAGTAAAAATACCATGATGCCACATTATTTTGGTATTTTTCCTTTCTTTTTCATAAATTACATCATGATCTCAGTGGCAGAACTAAATTTTGTATAAGAAGTGGCCACAGGATGGGCAAGGCTTTATCAGGGGATCCATACACTAATAGAGCAAACATATTCTGTTTCTCTAACCTTGTATCTAATGAAAATGGCTTATTTCGATTGCAACATATTTGTCTGTGCCGATACAAAATTTATAATATAGCTTTAAAGTGAACCAGCCAGCTGCTATAAAAATAACCTGAATGATGTAAGCTTGTCAGATACACAAAGACTTTCAAACTGAGGGACAAATAAAGGGTCGTTCTTTTCTAAAACAGTTTTTTTTTCAGTGTGATCACCACATTTGTACGGGATTTCACTAGTTTCTGCTCTAATTGTATGCTTTCATTCTGAGTCCTTTGTTTGATTACCTGCATTATAATTAGCCTCACCGCCTGCTGAATCCTTTACAACTAAACAGCGGCACAATGACGCGGGTGCCATAGTCATTTCATTTCTTCTGTTGAAAAGTGTCATAGCTTTCTTTCACCCAGCTAAGCAATAGTACTCCTATAGAGGTGGTCAAAGGGCAGGACTGCAATAATCTGACCCATACAACCCAAGAAAACCTTGATACCAATAACTCGCCTGTGCCTCTAAAAAATACGTAACAGTATTAAAACACTGGAAGAATTAATAACATCTGGAAGATAACGTTGCACATTTTCCTTGCTGCAGTGACCTCTGTCATAAACAACCCTCTATCAAAGATGGAGGTTATTTGGCTCATTGCCGCGAGATAACCTCTATCAAAGATAGCTGTTGACCTGAATTCAACCTTTCGGTCCCCAGCCTGGTGCACACTTTGAAATGCCGCTGACTACCCTTAAGCTAATTGCTGACCCCATGAGTGTCACTGCAGCCTAAACACCCCCACCCTCTGTAAAAATATGGAGCCAGATTTATCCTCAAAAATCACTCATAATAATTTAAAATACAAACTAGGTTTAAAATGAAAGGTTTTAAAATGTTATTTATTTAACCTTTTTTTGGTTGATTGAGATCCATTTACAGGAAAGACCTGTTCTGATAAAACAAAAAACAACAACAAAAAAGTTACAAACACAGCAACAATACAGATAAAACTGGTAAATTGAATTCTTATATTAGACAAAACCAGCAGGGGGATGACTCTTATCAAGGGAAGTGTGCCCTATTGGTCCAGTAATCACACAGTGGAGTCAGCAGAGCCGTTTTGTTTTGTAATTAAAAAAGCCAGGATTTCACCAGGCTACACCACCACTGCTGCTGCCAAGTGACATTCATTAACATTTAAACAGAGCTCTGCAGGTTTAGCTACCCGGAGCAAGTCTTCACTCCACTAGTAATCTATTATTTATGTGCACGCACATGTGTTTGTTTTGACTGCAGGTATGTCCTGACCATGGCAAGAAAAAAATTAACATCTTTCCCTCATGGTATTTTGAAATATGCAATAGTTTTTCCCCCCACTTTTTTTCTCTTGATGCTGATATTTTCAATGCTTTCTTAATGTACTGACGTTGTTTACCTGTCCAAACGTGTTCAGTATTATCGAACAGTTGTTTTTTTTCTCTCTCTCTTTTTGATATTTTAGGAGAAACAAGACCCAAGCAGCACCTCTCTCCAGCTGCGGAATGAGATCCAGGTAGGGAAAATGTATTATATAATGTATAAAAAAGTATTTGCCCCCTTACAATTTTTTTTATTTTTTGTTGAAAGAAAGCTAGAGAAATATAAAAAGCAATTTGTACATGATTCCAATTATTAAAAATAGTTGTCCAAACCAACTTGGCCCTGTGTTAAAGGGGACGTGATACAAAATCCTCCTTTTCAGCCCTTAAATACATTTTGTTGTTTACTTGGAGCCTCCAGGTTTGGGGCATTATGTGTTATTTTTTAGTTGCTTTTTTTAGCCTACTTGATGTTGCAGGGAAGTTTCTAATTGGGTGAATCTTCATTCTACATGTCTGCCAGCAATCAGGCCTCGGTATGTCAAGTGAAACTTAACTAAACGTAAATGTTGTAAATCACAGTTCATTCGTGTTTTGACAAAGTGGGGAAATACCTTTTTCCACATAGGGCCCGGTTGCTTTGGTTCTTGTTAATGTTTCATTAATAAAGGAAATCATCCTTTGAAAACCACGTTTTATATTTAGTCAGGTTACCGTTGTCTGATTTTAATGCAACAAATAAGCAAGAACAAAACAAAATCTGTTAGAAATAATATATTATTCTGTCTCGTAGTTTACTTGTTTTTAAATAAACGTTCTTCTTTGTCTCTTTCCTCAGGAATCTCTTGGCTTCAGCAGTGAGGTGTCCACTCCTGAAACAGACAGAAAGTATGTTTTTTTTTTTTTTCTCCTACTTTATCCCTCTGACACGTGTCTGCGGTCAGTGCGGAAACCTTGAAATGTGCGCCTGTTGCATGTCAAAATAGTGCAGAAAGTGTCTGGAACATATAAAGCCTCGCATGCTTGCACACACAACAAACTTTCTACAGGCCACAGCCCAGATGGAGAGAGGCAAACAGAAACACACGGGCCTCCTGAGAAAGCATCTGAACGAGAGATATCTTGTAAAGGAGTGTCAGCCAAAGGTTGCTCCTCTAGTCCTTGGGGAATACATTTAGTCTCCTCCATCAGAAGGGGATGTCTACTGAGGAGGCAAAGTGTGACATGGATGAAATGTAGTGATGCACTTAGACAACCAGGGCTACATAAAAATACAAGAACCTGATCAAATATGTTCGACAGTACTCAAGCTGCCCAAATAAACTGCCTAAAATCTGGATGCTAAAATTAAATCAGGTCTAAATTTGGCCCCAGTTTAAGCCCCCCAACATGGTCCAAAGCTGATCTGCATGCAAATAAATGTGCTAATTCACTGGTGCTAAAACTGGCAGCCCTAAACACGCTCCAAATCTGGCGACATTTACTGGTTATTTTTCATTGCTGCTGCCAGAGCGCAGCCAATTGTGCTGGCACGCCAGCAGCCACGATTCAGCTCGCTGTCCGAGCACACAGAAGGAATGGTAAAATAAAATTTAGTAAGCGGCTGAAGGTCTCCTGCCGTCTGCACACTCAGACAGACATTTCGATTCCAACGCAGCTGGTCATCTGAGCTCCCTCGGCCAAGTCCCCACTGAGGTTCAAGGAAACTTGCAGCCTGCTTCCTCAGGCTGACCGGCTCTGTTCAGTTTCCATTCTCTGCCTCCTGTACCTTTCCTTCCTGGCTTTGTGTCCTGCGGGTGGGAAGAGGGGGGGGAGACAGAGACGGTGATGGTCGAAAGATTACGGCAAAAGGAACACGGGACGACAGAACAGGATGGAGTAGGGCGTTGGTGCCGCTCTCTTTCAAATGCTCTTGTACCGAGCTGGTGTTTCTCCACCATATGCCCATAATGAGGTCAGATACATTTTTATAGCAATTGAAGGTGTGCATTTTGCATATAGCACCTTTCATAATAACTTATACTTGCTTTATCTTGTAACATATTGCCATGTTGCAACCTCAAACTTCAATGTATTTTATTAGAATTTTAACTCATTTTATTGTTTTACAAATAAATTCTTCTGGTACCCTAAACCGATTACCTTCAGAAGTCACCTAATTAGTAAATAAAGCTGGTCTGTTTTTCATTTAATCTCAGTATACAGCTGTCTTCCAAGGGCCTCAGAGATTTGTTAGGAAACCCTAGTAAACAAACACAATGATTATTAGGGGAACACAGTGGACAGGTAAGGAGTAAAGCAGGTTTAGGTTATGAAAAGATGAAAAATGTGGAAAATTTTCCCAAAGGAAAAGCAGCCAGGAGACGAGCGTCACGCTAGAGGAGCTGCAGAGATCCACAGGCCAGTTGGGGAAACCTATTAACTGTAGAGAACACAGAAAATCCACTGAAGAAGGTGATCAGGTTTTCATATCTGTGTAGCTGGTAGAGACGTACCCAAAATGCTCGCACTGACCGGCGTTTCTGCAAAGCATTGACTCACATTGGCTACATGCAAATGCACACTCCATGTTTCTGATTTTTATTGAGAAAGAATCTTGAACATTTGTAGCCTTGTATAACAAAATGTGTAAAAAATATATATTTGGCGGGTATTAAGACAACTGCCTCCACCTCACCAGACGCTTTGATTTCATCAGGGCCATTTCTGTCAAATCCAAACGCTGCGAATCTCTTTTGTTTCTGATGGTCACCCAAGTGTGACCGACCCTGTTTCATGTTCATGTGATGGCCATGTGCAGCAGAGGAAATGCATACCACAGACATGATCTCTTTTTCCCATGGCTGTATATGTTACACAGCCACATGGCGAGGATGATGGAAACCAGATGCCAAAGTTTGAATGACGTTTCTCCGCTGGGCCATTTACTTTCTCTTCTTTTCACTTCTTTCTATTTTTCATGCTTCACACAGATCATCATCAGATCCCTTTCTTTATCGGGAAGATCCAGACTTTTGGCCGACCTGTAGTCTTCAGAGAGTCTCTTAACAGAAAGCTTTGCATTCATTTGCACCCAGTTCTCTGCTAGTCTGCTAGTCTGCTAGTCGGGGGGGGGGGGGGGGGGAACAGACTTTGTTTCAGGTGTTAAAAGTTAGACATAAAATCTTTAAATTATCTTCGTGTAATTAAGTTTTTCATGCTTCAGGTCAGAATCTCTCACACCAGTGCCCTCTGAATCCTCTTCTTTTATTTCTATCCTCCCCGACAGTCCCCACTCCGCCTAAACTCCGCTCCTTTCTCGGCTCTGTGCTACGCTGCCCATTGTCCACTTTCCATTGTGCAGGGATGGATTTCAGGTAGAATGATTTATCATGTGCAGCCGAATGGATAGACACATTCCTCACACTGCCACAAAAGGCATTCCTGGATGCTGACGCACAGATTCCCCTCACCAATCACCTATCAGCGGGAGAAGATTACCCAGACTCCATCCAGTGGCTGTGCCACCCCTTTGTCTCTGCGTCTCTTTGCTCTTTGGCAGGAGATGGGCACAGCTCCTGCTATGCTTGGTATGCAAGCAAGCATTAATGACAAGAGTCCTCTGAGAAGGTTGCGGGGTTGTAGTTGCCCAACTTCCTGTTTTGGAATCTGATTGACTGGCTATTTTTGTTACAAAGAGGAGGCAGCTGGCTGATCAGGAAGGTTAACAGAATAGGCAAATGGGTCTCAATGAAAGCGTGCATGTGCACAGTTGTGAGACAAGTTGTAGTCGTTGTGGCTGGATGGGAGAGGTACATTCAGGGGCAGTTTTGCAACTGGAGGGTCGGTTTACGCAAAAATCTGAGGGGTTTATAAGATTTGCCATGGGAAGAATGTTTTCCTGACAGCCGTGCCATGCTGGCAGGCTTAAGCACCTTGTCAGCTTATTTACAACTGCTGGCTGTTTTGCAAACCTAATTGAGTCATCTTGCCCAGAGCACTGTGGATACACTACAGCGAAATGCTGCCAAAATTATATTTTCTGAAATTTGCATCTTTTGTGTGTACACTTTGCAACTTTCCTATTATGCGAGCTTCTGGCCTTCCTTTTGTGTGACCTCTGCGGCATCTGGCCCCTGGGAGCTCATCTTAATGTTCATTGTTTGCAATCGTCACACTGTTCCTAGGAATTATAACTTAATATTTTATAAAAAAAGAATACACGTTTTGCTTTTTTGTGCTTTCTATCCTAAGTGTTTAAGTAAATGGCAGCTGAACGACTTCTCTGGCCATCTAACTGGTGCACATAATGCCTCTCTATAATTTAGATTTTTAAGAGTGCTATCTGTATGATTTATGTAGTTATTGCATTTTTCTGTAACCTCTTTTTTATGCCTTACGCAGTCCATCAGTAATTTATTGGGGTCAAAGCAGATCAGGCTAATGACACTATCTTAAAAAAGCTAATATTGGTGAATTGATTGGCACATATCTCAATTAAACTGATTCCTATGTGAGATTTGAGGATTTGTATAACTATTTGATAAGTGGTAAAATTACTTAACTACCAGGTGAAAAGAACTGATAAAAACTGTTAATTACATGGATACAAAATAGAGATTGGCAAAATGTGACTGCATGGATGCAAATTGGCAATCCAAGTTGACCCAGAGCTGAGTCAAAAACTACATGATGTAAAAAAACTTTGCTTTTTTATCATAAAACCAAACCTTTACTGATTCAAGCTGGAAATGCCATCTCCAGGAGAGTTACGCAGAGAAGACTTAAAGACAAGACATCAAAATGAATAAATGCAGGCAGAGCCATTCTCTGATCCAATAGACAATGGTTGTAGCTAAAGCTAACCTTTTCCAGTCATTAGACTGGAAAAGGAGCCAACTTCCATCTGCCCCGTAAAGCTCAGGCCAAAGTTCAGGAATGATTTATATATTCTCTTAATTAACGTCCCTTGGATTAGATGCCCCATACTGGATCTACAGGGGTGAACTGAAACTTGAAGCCGTGGCAAAGATTCAAAGTTAAACCAATTAAGGTACAGAGCGGCAGCCATGCCTGAGCTGACGAACTCCAACTGAAAACATCCAAGGACTTTAAAAGCCTGTCATAGTGTGTATGTGTACCAAGCAGGGGTTAATTTATAGAGGGTGTGTGAACCTTACAGGCCTCCATTCAATTAGCATCCCATTATGTTGCCATGGCAGCCAGGCTTTAAGCTGAGCAAAGATTTCCCCCTGCACCACAAGAGGACTGCCGTGTTCGAACAAACATGTGCTCCTGTACACAAGCACACTCACACACACACACACACACACACACACACACACACACACACACACACACACACATTTAGTTACATTGCAGAGGGGGAAGTGAGCTCTTCATTCAGCTTTGATCTTATTGCGCATTTTCACATGGCTTCAGTGTCTGTGGCTCTGCACATACTCTTAGCCAAATTCATGAAAGGTGCCCTATATTAAGCAATCCAAAGACTGGCAGTCGTCCCACCAAGAATACATTGGTTAACATTCTCTGTTCTTTTTTTTTCTTTAGCTTTCACTTCTATTTTGACTGGACTCCGTACTCATTCAGGTCCCTTAGTATTAGCTACCGGGACCAGGCAAGGAGGTCCAGTTTAAATTTCTTCAAGCCTTCAAAATATCCTCCTCTTCTCACAGCTCCTCGAACCACTTAGCACAAGTTTTCAACATTTACTTCAAGCTCAAATCTATAAAGCTTGTCCTTTTTATATGGAGCGGACAGATATAGATGGGATTTCTCATCTTTGTTGGAGGAAAAGAGAGTCGGCCAAGAACTGACATGCTGCTTGAAAATAGGTTCAAGCTGCTCTTGCATGACTTTTTGATTGGAAGCTGAACGTATTTTTTAAGAAAAATGTTTTTTTTTTTTACTTTTTTTTTTACTTTTTATTTGCTCTAGTCTATATAGATACTCAAATTTTCACTCAAATATTTTCCACGTCTGTCTGTCTTATGCCCTCAGTTTCCCTCCTTTTCTTCCTCGTTTTTCTGAGTGTCTCTTCTGTGGAGGGAAGTGGAAACACAAACAGGCTGAGTCTGCCCTGCGGTCTCTGTCCCTCTGCGTCCAATGTCTGGCTGCTTCTCTTCCTCAAATTTATACTTTTCCTTGTATCTTGCTCGTCCAGCTTGTCGTCCACTTTCCTTTCCATCTTGTTGTCCTCTGTCTGTTATTTTTGAAGGATTCTAACCATATTCTGCTATGCAAATTTGTTTCCCCTCCTCTTCGCCTTCTCCCTCTCAAGCCTCGGGAGCCTGGTTCACGGTCTCTCAAGTGCCATCACTGATCCCAAGTGGCCAACAGCCAGAACTGCAGCACCACTTCATTAAAAATGCCCCCACACTTGTGTGCTTGAACAGGGCTGATGCACTTTTTCCGCTGTGAAATTCTGCAAACCTAAATGAAGCATTGCATGTGTAATTTATTTTTTTGTCTTTGTTTTTTTTCTGCAGAATGTCTCTGCACAAGTCCAGCTCTGAAGATGGATCTGGAGGTAAGCTAAGATGGAAATGTACCTTTGTTTTCTGAAGGGGAATATAGTCCATGCTGATTTAGTGGTCTCTTTAAATTTATATTTCAAAGCCTCTGTTTTGAACTGTAGCAGACATTTGGAACACATGGAGGCTCAGTAAACGGGGGAAGATTTTGTACATTTAACTAAGGTAATTTCTTCTTCCTTTTAGGCAAATGGGACAATAAGAAGAAAAACAAATCTTTTTGGCAAAACTTCCGCAAATCTCAGCACAAAGCGGTTGCTCGACAGTCATCCAAAGGTTGGTGTGGCTCTTGCTTTATACACCTGACTTACAGTGCTTTGCAAAAGCAATCATTAATCTTAAAGTTTTTCAGAAATATCAGCGTATTTTTTGTGATATAGCAACTTAGTGCACAGTTGAGAAGCAGACAAAATTATTGGAATTAAGGGAAAAAATGAAGGAAAAGGTAAAATTCAAAATAACTTCCTCAATTTCGCAAAAATGTTTTTACGCTTGCTTGAGATGGTTTTTGATTTTGCAAAAAAAGAGGGAGAAGGAAACACATTTGTTGAATAAATAGTCGTCGATTTCCTGTATATAACCATAGCGCTCATAAAATTGTGTTTCTTTCTCAGCATCTCCAAACTGCAAGTAACATTGCCAATACTAGTTGACATGACAGAAGACATTCCTGAAAACCTCTCTCCTTTTTTTTCCCAATTGTGTGATCCATACTAGTTCGCAATCTCTACATCCTGTTTATTACAACTTCTGACAAAACTACATTTTGCATATAGCCTGGTTAGTTCACTCCAAACCAGTAGATGGAAACGTGCCTAATTAACTTTTTCTTCTTTGCAACATTTTAAAACTTGGCTCAACATTTGCATGAAAATTGAATGGAAACATGGCTATTAAGACCATGGGACACATAAGGAAGGTCAGGGGTAAAGAGGTCAATTGGTCATCCAAGAATCCCCCCAGAAAACTGGTTAATAAAGTACAGCCTGGCGACCCGCCAGGCCTATAATACAGTGAGGGGAAACCCTGGAACAACTGCAAACCAACAAAGACTTGGTTGTCCACCTAAACTGACAGGTTGGGGAAGAAGGGCATTATTGGACCTGTGGTAACTATGGAGTTGTTGCAGAGATCAGCACCTCAGGCTAGGGAATCTGTTTCACACTATTAGTTGTACTCTCCACAAATCTGGCCTTTATGGAAGAGGGGCGAGAGGAAAACTTTATGAGTTAATAGGGAGATGGATGCAGCTGCAGACAAGGAGAACCTGGAAGAAAATCTTTTAGAGGCTGCAAAAGACTTGAGGCTGAGACAAAGAGCCCCCCTCAGACAGGACAAAGACCCTACATGTACAGCCAGAGCTCCAGTGAAATGCTTTAGAACAAAGCATTTTTGCTTGTTAAAATGCCCCGCTCAAAGTTCAAACCTAAATCCAATTCAGGAATTAGTAGTAAGAATTGCAAGTGTACACTCACCTCCCAATCTGTCTACTTTAGCTCTTTTGCAAAGAATATGGGCAACAATTTCTATCTCTAGATGTAGTCGAGGCAGCTACAGCTGCAAAACATTTTGGGGATTTAATTGCAGGGAAAGAGTGGGGGTTACTGAACAGAAATGCAAACCATACTTTAAAGACTTAGTTTGTGAAAAATCTTGAAAACAACGTATTATTTTACTTGTGTGCTGGTGGATCACATAAAATCCTGATAAAAGATATCTGTTTGTGGTTGTCTTTGTGGTTGTGGCGTAAAAAAAAAAAAAGTTGACAAGTTTACAAGGCATGGTTAAATTTGCAAGAAATTGTCCTCTTTCTCGGTTGCCTCATGTTTGCTCTGTGATCTGATCAGGAGAAGATATCGGCTACGTGGCCAGCGAGATCACGATGAGTGACGAAGAGCGGATTCAGCTGATGATGATGGTTAAAGAGAAAATGATCACTGTAGAGGAAGCTCTGGCTCGGGTAGGAATCCTTTTCTCAATCGCTTTTGTCTACTCCATCTCTCTTTAACTCTCTCCCTCTTCAATGACTTAACCAATCTATAAACCAGACACAACCTTCACAACCCTTCCCTACCTTCTGGATCCCTCCTCCCCTTGTGCTCCATAGTCTTACAGTAGATATGGCTTACTAAAACTCACTCTTACTAACTCCAACAAGCCTCCATATGCTAACACTGCATTGTCTATTTTATCCCCCACTTACACAAACACAGGCACTATACACAATCAAACTCCTGATTAAATTGTGTTTCCTGAGGTTCGGTAATCGGGGAATTTTAGGGTTCGTGCTGCGGGAGTATGTGTGGGTGTGTTCAGCTCTTAAATCCAGTGTCAGTCTCGGTGAATCATTAGCTCAGTAGCCCCACCTGTTGGCTGAGGTGTTCTTGGTTTTTTTCTTCTACTTGGACATGGTGGATAATCATTTGGCTCTTAGTTTTTTTTTTCCACTTCTAAGTGTACAGTCAGTTGATTTTGATACCTTTATTTTCTATTCTCATGTCCTATCCTGCTTCCTTTTCTTTCTCCTTTTTTACCTCCTCTCCTTCTGCGTGTGACAATCTATACTGCTTTGTTTTTCATGACATGAAATTAAGAACGTGATTACTATTTTTTTTACCGTCATTTCTCTATTTTCTCTCTGAATGTTTCTATTTGTGAATATTTTAATTTCAGCCGTATTTAACATGTTTTTATTTACCTGACTCTGTCCAGAAACAAATCCTAACCTTAAAACATAGTCTTTAATATATTCAATTAAAATGTATTGGTAATGGTTACTTTTGTTTTAAAAGCTTGTGTGAATTCAAATGAAATGGCAAATGTCACACAAAAAACAATGAAACTTTACAGAATTCTTATTATTTAAAGGTACTAACTTACTCACTGTCTGCAATAACAGAGGTCTTGGTAGTCATTGTAATTGTAATGTTTTTCATTTATATTCTTATTATCCCACAAAGCCAAACTATTTTATAACTGCAAACGTTTATTATAGGATTTTTGTAGGGTAGGCTGCAGTGTTTACTGAAGTTTCCAGCATTTTATAAGCAGGCATTGAACATTAAAACATCGTACAAAGTGGCTAATAGACATGTGGGACAACAAAGTAGATGATCCCTTTCAGCTTTTCAAATTATTACACATAAAGCAAAGTTTAAACCAGATTGTGTTGGTTGATTTTTGCCTACTAGGCATGGGCCAGGGGTGATAAAAATGTAGCTTGATTTTAATTAAGTAAAAATATAAAAAATGTTAAACTTAAAACAATATTTTAATAAAAACAGGAAAGCAGCAATTAATCCCACTTTAGAAAAATTATCTAATGTATTGATTTATTATCGCAGTGATAAGTGCTGTCTTATTTTTTTATTTTAGTTTTGCCATGTCGATTTGAGCAAAAAGATTAGTTGTAGTTTTTAAATGTTTATTGTACGGAATAGTAAGACTATTTGTCATTCTCTTTTTCAAATTGTCACATTTGTATAACTAGCCATTATCAGCTTGTTAATTAGCCAGTTTGACACTCCTTTCATTTCTGTGCCCTGAAGTTTGTTCACATTTCTAGTCTAATTATATGAAATAATTCAGTTTCAGCTGTTTAGCCTTCAGCGTTTTTAGAGCTGTAACTTTGGTCAACCGGCTCTTACGTTGTAACATGCCACCTTACACACATATTTCAAACACAGGCTTATGTTTATGACCCTCCAGAATACATATATAGAGAGCCGAGTATCGATCTGAGCATTGTGTTAGCCTATTATTAAATTACGTTGTGGTTGTAAATAAAGTAATGAGACAGATCAATACAAGAGACAGAGTTGCAGTTACATAAAGTCTTATTCATTTCCAGGCAGTTTTTGTCTGCAACAGGTTGCATTTAATTGTACATTCATGAATGACAGCACCTTCTTCGCCAGTGTAGCACTTTTCCTCCAAAACAACTTGTTCCTACAGAATTGGAGAGCTGTGGCTTGGAGCTGCTATCAGCAGCCAGCATCTTACCTGGAGTACACTGTGCTCAGAGTCATTTCAGTTTTTGAAAAAATAGGAAAAACATTGTCACTGGAGAGACTAGCTCAGGGGCATCTAACGTGTAACCCAGGGGCCATTTGCAGACCACAAAATTGTTTTTCTGTTCCCCCACTGACCGCAGATCAAAAAGGGTACATATTTAGGCTGTCGACACACAGTTGATGCAGATAAATAGTTTTAAAAATTAAATGTAGGGTGAGATTTTTCATTGACACCATTTTTTTTTCGATATCTCAAAATGGAAAAGGTTAGGTACAACACAAACTATTTGCCTTTCATTAACCAGGATTCTTTGCTGTCAGTGTTTAATTTCACAGTAAATTGGATTAAACCAGCAAGCAACTTCCATTCAGAGGCACACTGGGACTTTTTTTAAACTTATTAAACTTGGCTAAATACAGCAACCGTTTTTGAAGAAGCGGTGACCCACACTGCATCCCAGTTTATTATTGAGTTGGTAAGAATACAAAAAAATACAAAAACAAAATCACAAGTTGATTTTTGCATGTTTAATTTAAAGACATTTGGCCAGAGAATACTTTTGGGCTGCACGGTAAAATGTTTTGACGCCTCTGTTCTAGCTAATAGTTTGTCTGATTCCGGTCAATTCCCAGATAGATTCTTACCATTTTGAAATGGTAAAAATGTTTTCATTTCAAAGCGTTATGTAAATGCTGTTTCATAAACCTTTGCCACCATGACCTATAAGGGATATGTATTTACATAGAAGTGTTGGGTTATTTCCACCTATTCTCAGCAGTCTGTTCATAAGAATGTTCCATGTGAAACACGTTTGCCACCAGACTTGGAAACTACTTGATGTAAAATCGTTTCTAAAGGGAAAAGAAGTGATGTTTGTGTAACAAATGAAAATAATCTGGTTTCGATTTTGCTCCACTCTGATTAGCTCATAGCGCAACTCGTGGGCCAGAATTGCTATTTTCATTTCTGTGTCTCTCTAAACTGAATAGACTCTGAGCACCACCTACTGCAGGTAAGAAACTGTTAACAACGGCAAAGAAAAACAATCGAAAAACAAACCAAAGTGGCAGCCCTAATCCAAAAACTACCCTTTGTGTGTCCAGACATCATTCCATGTTATCAGCTGCGATTTGTTATATATCAAATTGAAGTTCAGGATCTCATTTATGATTTTTGAAATGAGATTCTGGTTTCCAGCTCCAAGCTGTGGCGTTCAGATTTCTCTGAATTTCTGTGAATGAGCACTGCTGAACGTATGTTTATCTGTGGTCTGTTTAATTACAGCCAGGCATAGTGTTGCTGGGTGAGAGTGGGTGGTCTGCCCTGTCCCTCTTCCTCTCTAAACTTCTCTTCTCCATGTAGCTTAAGGAGTATGAGCGCAGCAAACAGTCCAGCAGTACTGACACTGCAGAGTGGACTGACGGATCTGCAGCCAATCTAAACCAGTCCTCAAATTGCAATGTAAGTACACCCCCCCACCCCATGCCTCCTTAACAACCCCTCAAATCCCCGCACCTCTGCTCTCCCTCTGTTAACACTCTCACCTTTAATATTTTTTAGTGAAAAGTGGATTTTTTAAAAAGATTACATCTGTGTAATCTAACTTACCTTGACCTTCTCTTTTTGTCAATCTTTCTGTCTCTACTCTTTGTTAATAGACTAAACTGCAGTGTATCTGCCTTTGAAAAAATAAAAAAAAATCTCCACCATGTCACATGTAGCTTGATTAAATTTGCCTCAGAGAATTTAGATCCCATTGTTTTATCTCATTTTTTTTAAGTTGCTTTCTTGATCTGGCAGCCCATTACAATAATAAAAATCCAATTTGGTACAATTACTCACCCATATTTTATTCATCAGTCTTGCCCTGTCACGTGCATCTCATTTGAGGCTTGTCCCTGCTGTGTTACAGCTGGCCTCTCATAAAACACAGCATTTGTCTCATTGAAATCGAACCCTCAATCGGCTGGAGTTGTGACGAGCAGGAAGCCGGGTTGAGGGGTAGCACTAACCCCCTGGAAATCGCTCGCTGCTGATTTTGCTAGCTGTGTGTCTGGGGATTTTGTGAACGGTGAACCTCGGATAGACCGAAACCTCCCTGGGGTACCTGGAAGAGAATTTAACCCCAATAGGAGTCTAACGTTGTGAAGTCAGCTCCATAGTCGATGCTTTGAGTTGTCTGCCAGCTACAGCACCTTGCAAAAGTCTTAATTCCCCTTTAACTTGTTCTTATTTGTGAGTTTATAACCACTAACGTCAATATATTCAGTTTTTTTTTTTGTAATTGACGGATTAAAGTATTACTGTAAATGTTTTTTTGGTTTTTTTTACAAATAAAAGAAAATTCTACAGGGCTCACAATCTTTATAAATAATTCTTAAAAGTGTGGCATGCATGTATATTTATTCCAATTTATTCCTCTACCCTTAAATAAAGTATCAGGCCATGGCTCAAGTTCAAGTTGACCAAGAAATGGCCGGGCAAGGAGATCATGAATCGTTCATTCTCCATGGTAACTCTGGAGGAGATGCAGAGATGCAGTCATTATTTCTGCACTTCATAAATCTTGCCTTTTGAGAAAAGTGCCAAGAAGAAAATCATTGTTGAAAACAAAGCCAGAACAAGTGTCGTTTCAAGTTTATCACGAGCCGTTTAGGAGACGGAGAGAGCATCTCCTAGGTGAACCTTTTTTTTGGCCACCATGCACAATACTACCATGAACACACCATGGTCATCGTGAGAAACACTGATGGCAGCATCGTGTTGTGAGGCATGCTTTTCTCCATTGGGACATGGAAGCTGGTCACAGCTGATGGAAGGTGGATGGAGAAAACCAGATAGCCTCCAAAAGACTTGAGACTGGGGAAGAGATTCCACTTCAAGCAGGACAGTGGGCATAAACATACAGTCCAAGGTGCAATAGATAGATTTAGATGAATGGCCTGGATATGACTTTAATTGAGAATCATTCAATCTGACTGAGATTAAGGTATTTTAAAAAAGGAAAATAAAAGATATTTACATATGCTGGTATAAACATACCCAAAAATACTTGCTGCTGTAACTGCAGAGGGGAGGCTGAATGCATGCCACGCTCTCTGGGTTTTAATTAGTAAATGAAAGCTGTATATTTTTCCTTTCTCTCCATACTGACACATTACTTTGTGTTAGGCTGTCACAAACAGTCCTCGTTAAAACATGGTATTTGTGGCTAATGCATAACAAGATGCAACAAAGTTGAAGGAGTGTGAACACTTGTGTGAATACTAGCTGGTATGCATTTTTCATTTACTGTCATGGTTATCATTGGGAGCAACTTTCAGCCAGACAATCTCATACAATGACCCACTTTTTATTTTAAGGAACCAAGCTTATCAAAACAAAACAAAATTCTAAAGTTTGCTGAAAATATCTTCCCACCCATAGCTGTATTGTTGCGATTTTCTTTTGACATTTTTTTTCATTGAGCCATCCGTGCTTCCAGAAAGAGTCTCTGCTACAAATGTTTACTTATTATTAAGATAAACTAACACAGGACCTGATAGCCGTTCGATGGATACAAGTTCCATTCAAAGAGGAATTTCAGCACTTCATCAAACTTGGTGACCTATTTGCTGGACTTCTATAAACTCATATTCTTTCTCAGACACTTATTTATAAGATAATCAGATGCGTATAAAAGTTTGTTTGAAAATGACTCTGTCAAGATTCATGCAAAACAGGGTTTTTTCCCCCCCTCTGTTCGGCAAAGTTTAAAATATTCGTCTGGGTCGTGATTGATGATTTCCTTCCACATCAAAAAGTAGGTCAGTTATAGCATTCATAAACCAAGCCAAGGTCCTGAATTGTGCATGAGTATGCTGATCGCATTAATTAGTCAGCTAAACACCACCACTGACTTCCTGTTAAAGGAAAATAGATCGATTTGGGATTTTCAAGACATGAGAGGGGGGTTGAAGAGTTATAGTACTGAAGGAGTATTGTGTGGAGGAGAACATAATTTGGCTGCAAAGGCAAGTGCTGAAGGCAGAGAGGAAGCAAGGGTGTTGGGGAGAGCGAGGATAAAGGCTTTACGCTTGTCCCCAAGGCCCTGAAAAATCGGGGAAATCTCTGCTAAATCTCATATTGCCTTAAGTTCTAAAATTGGCCACTTCAGGAAATATTTCCTCTCTGCTGAGGCCTCTGTTGATGCCCCTTCTCCTTTCAAGAAGCGGATTTAGGTCAGTCCCAAATCCATATAGTCAACAGTGTTACTCATCTGAGCGGGCCTGCGTTCTATTTCCAGAAACATGCATGTTTGAAGTTGACATGTTTGCAGTTTTCTGCCCTTTTGTCTGATGCTCTCGTTCTCCGCTCCCTGGGCGATCTGAGCCCAACATTCCAGGGCTGGCCATTAGCGATTTGGGGGCCAATGCAGGGTCAGAGGGGCTCAAACGCCGGGATTGTTCTCCACGCACAACACGCCTTTTCTCTGCTGGCTGTGCAGCACCGCGCTTCGAAACAGCCCCTCATTCCTCTCTGCTGAACTCACTGCACAGCCGTCATCCGCCAGCATGCAAGCAGGCGCACGGTATGGTTTTAGATGCGTGACGGTGTGGCCAGTACGGTTGGACTTACTGGTTCTGTTCTCGTTGAATTGTGGGATTTTAGCAAAGGAAGCAGAACCCTGCCTTCATTAGCGAGGTGGTAAGTTTTTATACATGGAAGGTATATTACTGCTTCTGTTGAAAGTGCTCTTTTTTTTCTGCAGTTACAAATAACATCGTTGCACAGAACAAAGTTTTTAAAGTTGCTTGCAAAAGTTTGGGAACGAACCTTATGGGAGTTTGTGAAGCGAACTGGAAGTAGTGGGGAAGGAATTTCTCCTTTGACCTTGCTTACAATAGCAGCCATTTATCCCTCCTTGATTCATGGCCTCATATGTTTGATTCTCTTTTTGTCGGACACTTTCCCCACTGGTTATCTAGTCATTTGCATGGATTACTCTCTTTGGATCTCAGCTGAGAGCTTTATTGTCAACCCATCTACCATCCTCCACGTTCCTTTTTCTTATGGAAAACCTTGTGAGGAGAGCTATACCACCTTGAATCTATTTCCTCTGCTCAGCTAACAGCCTTTTTTTGCGCTTTCTCTTTTTTCGGTTCCCTGTATTATATTTTCTGAAATGAATAACCTTAAATCTCATTCAGACTAAATGAGAAATGTAAGGAGTCAGCAGAGCGGTCAGAATTGCATTGTTCAGTTGGACGACTGTCTGGGCTGAAGTCTCAGTGGAGTTATGGATTTCTGCAGGTTTGGCAAAGGCCTAAATGAATTGTTATAATACTTCTGCTCTTGTCCGCAGGCCAACATCACCTTAAACCCAAAGTGTTTTTATACAAGTCTGTGATGATTGATTTTATAAAGAAGAGGGCAAGTTTTAAAGTCCAGACTTCATGTGTTGTTGTTTTTTCCCCATTTTCATTATTTCATCATTAAAGCTTAGCTCATTCGTATACCTACAAAAAACCAAATGACACACTTTTTCAATATTTGGTGTTTTGGATCTTTGATTAGAATAAATATATTATGTTGTTACATCACACAATTCAGGTTTGCTACTAGGCATGGGTGGCTAAAAGATTGTCATGTAATCTAATGTAAAAATGTTAGTTTCCCTGTAATTACACAGAAAAAAAATATTTTCCTTTACATTATCTACCAAGCCAAGTCAACTTAAAAAAAAAAAAAAAAAAAAAAAAGATATATAGAGAGAGAGAGAGAGAGAGATTTAAATAACAAGTCAACCCAAGGTGTCTTGCAGAGTTACAGCGAAACATTAAAAAAAGATTCAAATATATATTTATACACAATGAAAAAACAAAAACAGGAAGAGAAACAAATTAGAAAAAAACACCCTCTCCGATGTCTGGTCTTTATAAAGATGTTGAATTGCCTTTGTTGATTTTAGCTGTTTTACCTTTCTCTTCATGATTCCAGAAGATATAAGATCAACCTTCCAGCCATGGATGATCATTATTAAATTATCTAAAAAGCATTCATGACGTCAGGCTGTGTGGAGGCAGCAGTCACCGTGAAACAAGGTTTTTGATTTTTAAGTAAAACAAAAACAGCAATCTCGCCAGTATAGATCCTTACCTTCCCTGTGAGAGTTTTTAAAAGACTGTCATCAGTGACAAACAGGTTGAAAGCTCAAAAATTAAAAAAAATCCTGCAACCTTTTGTTGCTTAGTTCACCTTTCCTGTTAACAGCTGTAAGTATTTTGACATATTCTGACATGGTAAATATAGATATCTTAAAGAAATGCCTTTTTTAAGTTGCTGTTCTTAATTTGCTTAAAGTTAATTTTTAAACACCTCAATGATTCAGAAGATAATCCTCAATAAACTTTGAGTCATATTCCCTCAAGTTTCAATATCTGCACTGAAGGGCGTTGGCGTTTGCCCAACCTGGTAGCGCGTATTTATGATTGGGTTATTGACTTTCCGACTGTCCTATTGGTTGAGATCAATAGAAGATTTGTCAGTGCATCTTCAACGTAACAAAAACATTGTAGTGAAAATGTAAAATGAATAATCCTTCCTGCTACTGCTAAAATATGATTGATTATTACATCCCGCATAATGGTATCTTTAAAATATATTTCTTACTACTTTAAAACTACTGCACTTAGTGAGTGTAATTATTCTATGTAACTGCTTACTTCAATATTTCAATGTGCTGATTGCACTGGATATTATACTTTTATTGCCATAGAGTAACAGCAACAGGTTGGAGAGGGATGGCAGTGGGTTGACCTAAAAACGCCATACTGCTGAAAACAAATCCCTCTAGTGTTTTAAAGAACTTTAAAAAAAATAGAGCAACATCACGGAAAATGTAACTGGAACTGACTAAGTATGTCTAGGTGTCTGGGTATTACCATCGTTCTACTCTTATATTAACAGACAAATATACGTTTTGCTTTGTAGACAGCATCTTTGTATTTTTTGAGCATCATGACTGCAAGATGATTCAACATTTCACACGACAGAAAGTTAGATTGTGCAAACACAGATGCAGAGCTGGATGTGTGTGTGTGAGGCCGGGGAGAGGTGTTACAATGGAAACCAGCAAGAAACAGACACGAAGACAGACACTGTGCTTTGTTTATGTCCAAAAGTTCAACTTATCACCAAACGCCAAGAGTGGAACATTAACATGCAGCTTTGGGAGGAGCTGTGCTTGTATGTGCGTGTGTGTGTATTGGCATGTTTTTGCAGGAGCTGTTTGTGAATGCGTTTCTTTTAGAAATCAAGAACTGGGGTTCTTGAGCAACAAGGGTTTCCCAAGAACTAGAATCGTGCACAATGCAGTGGGCCAACATCCATCTTCTTCCATCTCTCACCTCACTAACTTTGTTGCCATGCTTAACACAACTTCCATCTTGTTGCATCATAACGCCATTCTGAAAGCCATAGTCTATGAAAGTTTTCTTTTCCTTACAGACATTTTAAGACTCAATCATAAATGCCTGCGCTGAGATTTATTATTATTAGACCTAAATGTCATTCTTTTTTTCCACCAGTCTCGTGAACAATCGGATGATGAGCAATCTGAGGACTCTGTGAAGTTCAAAAGGCTTCACAAACTGGTCAATTCAACGCGGCGAGTGAGGAAGAAGCTCATCAAGGTGGAAGAGGGCAAGAAACATTCCCCTGAAGGTCTGTGATTCCAACTGATGATGAAAAACTATTTTCTTTCACGGTTCAGCACATCTTTAGTTTTCTTTTATCAGTCCTTTTGCCAAGTTGCCATCACCCATTGTACGATGATCTCTTCCTCTCTTTAGATTTTCTGAATCTGGAAACTCCCTCTTGTGAGGACAACACAGCTTTGTACACAGGGGTTCTAAAGAAGCCCCCTTTGCCCCAGGAAGTCTCCCTGCCCTCGCTTATCCATGACCAACTGTCTCTGGATGGAGAAACAGACAGTTTGACGACATCCCCTTCATCCAGCAGTCTGGACACCTGGTCTGGACATAAGTTAGTGAAAACCTTTAGCAAGTCTTCCAGCACCCACGGCCTCATCAGGCCCCCGAGGAGGACTGCAGCCGGCTCCAGGGACCTGGGAGGCTCCATCTCTGGTGTCGCAGGAAGCGGCTCTTCCTTCTCAGAGCTCGATGGATGTGGACTTGATGACGAGGGAAAGCTGTCACGCTCCACGACAGACAGCGAGATGAGGAAGGCACTGAGCTCCATATCCCACGGGGTAAGTAACAACGAATCCCTTTACGCCTTCTATGGCCTCACCAAACCTCGCCCCAAACCCCATTCCCAGTCCCGCCTTCTGATTTCCCTGGATGACGGCCCGCAAGGCAGTCCCAAACATCAACCTTCCAACCGCCACCATGGCAGCTGGGCCCACCGGAAACCCGACCCCAACTATGCTTACTCCACCAAGCACCTCATGTACCAGCGCTCCCGCAGTGCCAAGTCCCCCATCTCCCCCCTGTCTGTCACCCCCTCCTCCCCTGTCCGCTGTGACATAACAAAGTCAAAAGGTTTCGGGACCGGAGGCGGGGGCTGGGCATTCCCTCCCCGGCGGCTGCGGGGCCGAACCGCAGTCAGCGAGCTGAACATCACCTACGTTGTAGAGCGAAGTCTGTACGGTCACCTGAACTGGGCCCAGCTGGTGCGCCCAGTCACCCTCAGCCGCGCTGAGCGCCGCTGTCTGCTTGAGGAGGACCGCGAGGTGGACAGGAAGTGGGCGGCCAGCGTGGACCGCTGCACCAAGCGCGTGCTGTTGCGCATCCAGCAGAAGTCTGTGAGTTTGGACCTCGAGGTTTCAGTCGGCCGCCGCTCGTGAGCAGGACTTGGTGCTTCAAAGTTGCAGAATAGCTCACGGGGTTGGCGGTGATGAGAATTTGCACGAGGACATTTTCAGACGGTGTTAAAAAGCAAATAAACCTGTGAGCTTTAAACATCAAAAACGGGTACACCGATAGTACACCTATAGTTCCAATCTTTATCTGCTTGAACTTTTCCAGTTTTCTAATGTTATCCTAAACTTCAACATATTTTACTGGGACTCCACGTGACTGAACAGCACAAAGCAGAGCATAATTTATGAAGTGTGAAGAAAACGATGCATAATTTTCAAACCAGTTCACAAATAAACACTTGAAAGGGTGGTGTTCATCTGTTTCCACCCAGTTTGCTCTGATAGTCCTGAATAATGGCAAAGCTGGCCTCTGTGGCAGAAGGACATTAGTAACGGCAGTCTTGAAAGAAATCTGTAAGAAGTTGCAGTTTGTGCAATACCATGTAGGGGACACAGCACACATGTGTAAGAGGAAGTTCTGTTCTGGTAACAGAGTGGAACCAATTTTTTGGCCTTTATGCAAAACGCTATGTGGCACCTCGCATCATCCTCACAGTGAAACATGGAGGTGGCAGCATCATGCTCTGTGGATGCTTCTCATCCTCAGGGAACACGGAAAGATCCTGTTAGAGTCGGCAAAAGACTTAAGACCCAGACGAATGTAGACTTATTGCAGGATTTTAAAGTTATGCTCACATATGTTCTCCATTCAATCTGATGGAGGTGAGGCATTTTCAAAATAAAAGGTCCAAACTATTAAGTTTCTAGATGTGCAAAACCGGGAGGCACTTGCAGACACAATTGCACCAATCTACACAATATTAATCCAGGCTAAATACAAATGGCAAACTTTTCAGAATTTGATTCATAACAAAACGCATCGATGCATTATCATTTTCCTTCTATTCCACAATTATTCACTATTTTCTGTCTCGTTACATTTTGGTTATAATGTGACCAAGATTTTAAAACATTGTTGGTTGAATTCCTTTGCAAGTGTCGTCTTCAGGGATTGGCTTCTTCTGTGACCTTTCAGTGAAGGTCTTAGGCTTCTATCCTTTATATTTCAGATGAATATGAAATAATCCCTTAATGCGCGGTGTCCCACTTGGGAGGTTAAGTTTCATAAGTGCCTTTTATAAATGTCAGCCCCCCTGAGCGAAATGCATACTCTCACTGTCGCACTGATCCCTGTGGGTGGATGAGGTGTTGTACAAGCTCTGTGCCGCTCATCCTAAAACGCTCCCCGGCACACACCTCAAACTCAAACACTGATCCATTGAGCGACCTCATTAATTCAGCTTCCGCGACAGAATACTCTTTTATGCCTATCTGTTTTCAAACTGATGCTAGAGCCCAAAAAAATGGCATCAAAAAGATGGATAGGGAGAAATGTTTTATCCTGCAGGATTTGCAAAGGGGAGTAATAAGGTTTTGGATAATAAATATTCCTATCCCTAGCCTCAGTACTCTTAAGAGAAGAAGAGGCAGAAAGAGGATGAGTGGGTGGTGGTATAGTGGAGCTATCCTGCAGCTTTGAGGGTACCTGAATCCTGTCATGTTCTAGTGAAGTCACTGGAGATCGCTCTCATCCAGATGCTCTCTGAATCCACTTTTTTGTCGTCGCTTTTAATCTTTTTTTTTTTTTTTTCTTGTGGCCCGTGCCTCTACTGCAGATGTCGCTTTTTTTTGTTGGTTTTGTTCCTTATATATATATATATGTTTTTTTTCTGGAAGATATTTTTTTATGGGTGCATGTCCATTCCATTGAACATCACCATTATATATTTTTTTCCATTGTGTTTCCCAAACTGCTTTTGCTCCCTGGCTGTGATGCAAGCTGCAGCTGTGGACATCCGATACAATGACAGCTTGTCGATGTGCAGGGCTGTCTCAGTCGGGGATTGTTTGTTCTTTCTAGGACTGAATAAACTCTCAGTGAAGTTGTTTTACAAAGGCTAGTAAGCGACTAAACACCATCATTCCCCCCTCCTTGCTCGGATCCTTTGTAATTGTCTTAATGAATTGTTTTTGTGTTTAACGTCATTAAGTCAAAGCCAGTTTCCTTTCATACCATTAGCCACCCCCTTTGTGTTTAGTCTTATTTTGCTTGTGGTCTCTTAAACATAAAAAGAACGATTGCGATGCAGCAAATAGGATTTTTTTAGGGCCAGTTTTCAGTTGCTGTTACTGATTTTAGCCGGTCCCGGTTTCTCTTCAAAAACTCTAAGCAAATGTATAACTTTTTTTCTTGGTTGATTTAATAATAAACAGACTAAACAATATAATGTTTATAGCAACAACAAAAAAAGGTTTCTCAAACCAGTCTAAATTTACAGAGCTGCCTCTCAATGAAGCACACACACACAAAAAATCTACAAATACATGAAATTCCTCCAGTTTATGAGACTGAGGTATTTACAAATAAAACCTTGCTGGCAAGAATTATGGGTGTAACACATCATAAGGTATTCAACTGTTTGCTCCCAAGATCCGTTCAAAATGCAGAACAGCTTTTTCCAACTTAATATTTGGGAAGACAAAGCTCTCGATTGCTGGCATGTTTGATCGTTTAATGCTTTAATTTATTGTAAATATACAGGATCCTCCATCCTTTCTGTATTAATGTAGTAACTATTTATTTTAGAACCAGAGGAAACAGCACACTGTGTGTAATGTAGAGCAGTCAGTCTTATCAGTTAACAAGAACACATGGAGCATTCACCTCTGAGTTTGATTGGTCTCCAACTCGCCAATCACCGATCTGGACCAAGTTTAAAATCATCTGATTGCGGTTAGCAGCAGCTTTCTCGGTACGTCGCCTCAGATAAAATAGCTTCATTGTAAAACATTGTGTTGTTAGCTCCTTGGAACCAGCTTAAATAATAATACAGCTTTGTTAGTGTACTCTAGAAACAGTTATTGTTCTTGGCTGTAGTAGTTTGTTATATGTTTTGGTTTTTATGACTTGAAGAAAACGTCTTTAGTCCAGCTTCTCTCTGGAGATTCAAGTTTTAAAGGCCTCAAGAAGCCAACATTATAACAGCCCATTTGCTCACGACCGTGCTTGTAACCCACATTGTTAAAAAGGAGTTCATACGATGCTCTGTTACATCATGTCTGTTGGCCGTCTGCAGTCCCGTCTGACATCATGCCACTTCCATACAAGCCATACACCCATGTACATTACCCCCAACTACTGCCTGTCTTCAAGCCAAGCATGAGTCATTGTGTGCAGATTGGTTGGGTGTGCCATGTTCATCATGACCTGAGCGTGACTCATTCGATTGTGTTTTGGCTCCCCCTCCATCCACACAGAGAACATGCAGCTTCGGGGGCTTCGACCTGTCCAACCGTTCTCTCCATGTGGTCAACGCAGCCTCCGAAGCCAATGTAAGAGCTGGAGCACGAGCTTAACTCCCCTTGTCGCAATAAATTATATTCGGTTTTGACCCTTTCCTGCTGCTTATTAGCCCTCTTTTCCCTCTTGCTTTTTCATGTAATGAAAAAGCAAGTGTTTTCTTTTTTTTTTCCCATGTTCATCATCTGCTTTTTGTTCCCATTAAAATGACAGAATAAGGAAGATGAGGCCATATACAGAGAAGTGGTGAAATCCCCCAACACCACTCGGATCTCCCTGGGAAAGAAAGTCAAGTCGGTGAAGGAGACGATGAGGAAGCGCATGTCGAAGAAGTACAGCAGCTCGCTGTCTGAGCAGGTTAGACAGACCCACCTAGACACACACACACACAGTAGTTTAAACATTATTAACCAAAGCGTATCTTGTTTTAAGGAAAAGGGAATCAGACTGACATGTTGAGAATACCTGAAGCATAACTTTATTTGAAATAAAGCAGTTAAAAAAAAGGAGGTTTATACTTTAAGTATGCAAGTGGTGCAAACATTTGGATGATGTTTGCAGTGAAAGCCACATGTGTCCACAGGCTGTGAGTGGGTGGAAATATTTGTATTAGAGACGGGACAAAAAAGAAGAGATTTCGATTTCTCTCCCTGCTCTCCTCTTGTTGGACCCGTTCTGTTGGGTGGAGAGTGTCCGCTCTATGCTGAGCTCACATAGTGATGTAACTGTCCCCCGGGCTCTCTCTCTTCTCAGGAACTGAAAAGCGTATAAAGATGGTCTCGCTCACTCCGGACCAATGTGTTGGGAGTGGGGGGTGGGGGGTGGGGTGGCTTGGACCTTATTCAGCTGCAGTGGTGAGTTGTCAAGAGGGGGCGGCGCTGGGGTGCCGCACCCCATCAAAATTGCTGGGAGAAAAGTGTAGACATAATAAACACAAATTAGAAAATAAAAAGTAATGATAACATTTGTTATTTCATGAAATGGGATTGCATTTTGATTTGTTAGCATCCCCACTCCTCTTTGGGTTTATGTTTTGTGTAGACCTCCTAATGGGGTACCGCGCACGTGACGTCACCGCCTCAAGAGCAACGCCCCTTTTGCCGCTTAGGTAGGACAAACCGATAGAGAACGCACGTAGCAACCAGCAACAGAACCAGCGATATGACCGACTTTGCAGCCATTAAACTTTCCCAAAACGATGTCCCAGGCGCACGGATTACTGGTCGCACTGTCGAAGAACACACCAACCTTCAGCTCAAACGATGGCTTGAGTGTCGAGGGCTTAAAAAGACCGGAAAACGGGCCGAGTCGATCGAACGGTAAGCTTTGTTTTTTTTTTTCCTGCGCGGCGGTCATGCCGTCGTCGGCCGTTTTTTTTGTTTGTAATCACCGTCCAGGGATCGGTATATGTTTAATGTTTGTCTCATTTGAAATGTTTTTGAGTAGGCTATCCTGGTAGCAGGGTATCATCATGTTAGCGCCTGCTACCATGATAGCCTATATGCTATCATGGTAGCAGGCGTTTCATTATTAACATCTCGGCCACCAAAATAATCTTACCTGTTCACTACTTGATGTCGCTGGAATTGGGTCAGGATGTTCTTCAGTTGGGCCCTTTCCTCCGACAAAATCCTTGCTACATATGTAGGCCGACCGCACCGATGGACCAAGCGCACACATTTCTCCTTGGCACTCTTGAATTTCGGGAAAGTAATGAAGAAAACATCCTTCATATGCGGCCGATCAGCGTACCTCGAGTCGCTGTTGCACGTTCCATAGCAACAATGTTTATAAACCATGGTCTTAGATTTTGGAAAAAGCAGTCTTTTAAACAGTACAACCTAGGCTAACGCACGTCTCTTCCACAGCAAAACAGCGGCGGATTTGGGAGTTTGTCCTACTGCGTACCACGTGATGTGACGTCATCGTGACGTTACGTTTCTAAAAATAGCTCGCTCGCGGTACCCCATTGTTATGTTGCGACACCTTTGGGGGAGGGGGAATCACAAATGAGTGTGTATGTACTTTAGTAAACCCCCTTGGCTTCCATGTGACTTCCTGCTCATATGTAATTGGCTACTTAGATTCTCCTCAGAGCACAGCTCCCTGTGCCTCTGGCCAATCAGCACTTTTGTGCCTTTTTTCATCCTATCAGATTAATTTGTCATATCATATATTGTAAAGCTTTGCCTCTCCAATGCCAATTCTAGCTGATTTCGATTTATCCCTAACTGCAAATAACCAGAAAATAGTTTTCTGCTTTATGAAATAAGTTGAAAATTTGACTGTCTCTGCAACATCTTTATTGTACAATAAAACAAGATTTATCCAAATCAGATCACAGTTGTAAACTTGTATCCTTCTGCAATACTAGAGATCTACAAATACAGTAAAATCCTCAAGACAAATGAGAGATCACTAACTCTCTTCTTTTTCACTTTTTATCTTGCGCTCCTCAAAATGTGCAAGAAAGGTATGGCAAGATATTAATTTTTTTCTGCAAAATCTAATTTCAAATTCGGATAGTTAAATCATTTATTGATTTATTGCAACTGTGCAGAGGCATAAAGGAGGGATTTTGCTGAGAAAAATTTGTATTATTGAAAATAGGTGACAACACAACCTGTGGGTGTGGTTGTGGGAGAGAGAGAGACTAATATATGAAAATGAGGAAAATGATTTCAGAATTATGTTCATATTAGCAATTACCACATATAATGCAATAAACATTAGTAAATGCATATGGCCAAAGTAGACCCTTACCTGTATTGTGAGAGTTACATAATAATGAAATTTGATTTTCAATGGATAAACAGAGTGACTTTGCAAAACTGTGTTGGAAACTGACAGCCTGGAGGAACAGGCCTCCACACCTTGGAGAAAATACTGAACCTTTTTAAGCTTTCTGTTCTTCTAACATAGTTTTCAAATGCCTCAATGATCCTCAAAATAACTAACTCTGAGTCCTCTTCACCAACCCAACTTCTGCTCCGAGTAGTCTCGTTATCAGCGTGATAGCTCTTGCTATGGGGTGGTCACTGATGGGAAAAAGATGGCATTTTTAGTTTTCTGAAGGATTGATTACCAGTGAAATCGATTAAATGTAAAACCACTCAATTTCAGTCACCAGCAATTTCTCAGTCCATCTCTAAAAATGAAAAGAAATATCACAAAAATTGTTTCTGCATGCCTATTTACTAAATAGTTTATAAATCTGCACTTAAGTATTATTGGGTAGATAAATTTTAGATAAATTACTTATTTATTAAAAATGTCTATATCTTCTCATTTTATAGGTAGAAAACATGATCTTAAAGAAAAGCTCTTTCATTGTTTCCTTGCTTTTTTATTACAAGTAGATCACCCCTTAGGTGTGAACTAAATGTGCCTATAATGGAGAATAAATCCATAGATTTCTGTCTAAAAACATAATTTACACCTATTGATTGATCCTTATTATCATTTTTAAATCACATTAAGGCTAAATAATAAAATCATACGCAGATTGATTTCTTGGACAACCTCAAAAGTAATTAATTTTTGAAAACGTTTGACAAGGTGCTGCATCTATTTAATGGACCACAGTGCCACCTAGTGGATTACTTCAACATTTGCAACACATTATGTCACTATCTTAATGCTCAGTGTCATTTAAGTACCTAAAATAATTCACAAATTCCCTTTGAATCAGTTTTGGATGTCTGGTCCCTCATATTTTTAACCTCTCAACCACTCACTCCGTTGATCTCTCATGTTTCCGTCCTTTAGTCCAGTCCTGATGGAGCCCCTGGTTCCCCACAGTCTCCTCTGCCAGACACCGACTCCTTGGAGAAACCAAAACTGAAGGCCGGAGGCTCCGTGGAAAGCCTGCGCAGTTCCCTCAGCGGCCAGAGTTCAATGAGTAAGAAAACTCTTTTAAGAAAGTCTTTCCGTAAAATGATAGTTCCGATGTTAGAACAAGAGAAACTTGTTTTATTTAATCACACTGTGCAATTTGATTTGTGTGTAATACATACAATAAATATTATGTTATGTTTATGGAGCCATTTATGATTCTGAATTCAAACTAAACCTTTGAAACCAGGGAATTAGCAACTGTATGTGTATCTATTCGGTTGTTTTAACTAATGTCATACCCTCCATCTTTTTTGTCTGAGCTGACTGTCAACAGATTGTACACCCAGCCGTCGTCTGGTTGGAACTTTTTTTCTAGTTTTTCTAACCGCAAACAGAAATGGAGAAAAAAAAATTGGGAGCTGTCTGAAGTAATCATAACCTCCAACCTCTCTTTATAAAGCTTCTTGACAGTTGCATTTTATGTCACACGTGGTGTTTTGAAGACAGTTAATGGTCTTTTTAACATGGACAAATTTACTGGCATGCTTTATGTTACCTTAAATAAATGTTTATACGTGTACATATTTGTCTCCAGGTGGTCAGACAGTGAGCACCACTGACTCATCGGCCAGCAACAGAGAAAGCGTGAAATCAGAGGATGGAGACGACGAAGAGCCGCCTTACAGGGGACCGTTCTGTGGCCGCGCTCGAGTCCACACGGACTTCACTCCCAGCCCCTACGACACAGACTCCCTTAAACTGAAGGTGAAGAGACTTTTCAGTTCTCACACACACACACACACACACACACACACATACACACACTCACACACACACATATATATATATACATATGTGTATATATATATATATACATATGTCTATATATATATATATTTATGTATGTGTGTGTGTGTGTGTAACTCTGCTCTCGTCCCTGTTTGATTTCCTCAGAGAGGGGATGTGATTGACATCATCAGTAAGCCCCCCATGGGAACATGGATGGGTCTGCTCAACAACAAAGTTGGTACCTTCAAGTTCATCTATGTGGACGTGCTGTGTGAGGAAGAAGAGAAGCCTAAAAGGCCCATCAGAAGGAGGAGGAAGGGCCGACCGCCCAAACCCACATCAGTAGAGGAGCTGCTGGAGCGAATAAACCTCAAGGTGGGGTACCAAGCATGGCAGAAAATTAAAATATTTAATGACATTTTTCTTTTAGGTTGTGCTTTACTTAACTGCTTTTTTTTGTAAGAAGTACTTGTGACAGACAAAGCTGTCTGTGAGACAAATATAGTACACCCGATTACAGGCTGCATTGCTTTGGATGTTTGCTTTGACACTGATTCACAAACATTAACACCCCCATTGGCACAGCCGCACCCCTGCAAAGCGGTCGGTGTCCTTTTTAGCCAAACCTACATATTACTCGGAGCTCACTATCATCTCTTCCCACCCAGGCAGCCGGAGGGCCCCCGGTTCCCCAAATAGAAAGAGGGACTTCCTGTGGCTTTGTCTGGTTTCCTCTCTGGCAATCTCACAGATTAAAGTTCGCTGGGGCTAAGCTAAAAATCTTATGGTTATAAATGCATCACAGCATTAGAGTGTAATCGGTCAGCACCATAAAACATCCGTTTTGTTACCTATAAAGCAGCTCCAAACTTCTTTTTTTTTACTGTATGTTATAAATAAAACAATATTATGGTTTGAAGCACATTTGTCACCTAACAAATAATAAACCCTGGATTCAGCGTGATTTAGTTGACACATTTTAATATTAAGAGATTCAAACCAGTTTCACTAAAGGATTTCTCTGAACATGTAGATGCATCATTTCTCTCTAAAGAAATGGAAATAAATAAATATATGAGCCACAGAGGACATGTCTATAAGGTGCAAAGCTTCCCAATTGGTTTCTTTTATATTGCATTTTCCAGGAAACCATGACACAGAGACACGCTGCTCTTTTGCACAATGATTTGTAATTAATGGTTGTGTTTGTGACATGCAATCTTTCTGTTGGTTAAAAAAAAAAGTGTGGTTCGTATAACTGTAGGACAAAAGTGGAAGCGGTTTGACTGATGTCGCGTGACTTTGTATTCACACAGTGAGTGACTGTTGTTGTAATGCTATGTCAGATAAGACGGTGGCTTGGTGGTGTGTTTGTGTGGCCAAGGGTGGCTTTTCTCTGATTCTCACATGAAATACTACAGTTTCTTTTAGTACGTGAATTATTTTTCTTCTTATATCCAAAGTGTGTTATTTGCATATTTCAGACTGCTCTCTTCCACACCCTGCTCCTCAACTCTTCTCCTAAACCTCTCTGCTCAATATCCGTTTGACAGGAGCACATGCCCACTTTTCTGTTCAACGGCTATGAAGACCTGGACACGTTCAAGCTGCTGGAAGAAGAAGACCTGGACGAGCTGAACATCAAAGATCCTCAGCACAGAGCCGTGCTGCTTACGGCTGTGGAGCTGCTGCAGGAGTACGACAGTGAGTAGAAGATGGAGGCCAGAATGACGCCAGTGTTTCAAAAAGTAGACGGCCTTTTGCTTTGTCCCTCCATTTGTTTACACATTTGACTGCTTGTATTTGCATTTCCATTCAAAAGAGACGTTAGTGAACGACTGGATCCCATTCATATAGCTCGCGGTACATAGCTCATCGCCTGTGTGTTTTGTTAGTACTCGCGTTCATAGTACAAGTGCTGTACCATAAAAACATTTCTATTACATAATTTAAGATTTTTATGTGATAGACTAAAACAACACGGCTATAATAGGTGTTGTTTTAGTCTGTCACATAAAAATCTTGAGTTAAATAATGACGGCAGTTATTTAAAAAAAATACTTATCGGAAACGTGGTGTGTACGTTGGTATTCAGAATCACTTTACTATGTTACCTGAGGATAAAATCCAGTCTAACCCTAATTGTGTTAAGAGGTCTCCTAATTAGTTAATAGATTCCATCTGTGCGTAATTCAATCTCGGTATAAAAACAGCTGCTCTGTGGACGCCTCAGAGGTTTCATGGAAAGTGTTAGAGAACAAACAGCATCAACAAGGTAAACACCAGGCAAGGCACGCACACTGAGAAAACTAGAGTAGGGTTAGGGTTATAAAACGCAACCTAAAACCTTGAACATCTCACAGAGCACAGTTCAAGCCATCATCCAAAGAAGGGAAGTGTAAAGAGAAACTATAAACCAAGACATTAATCAGAGAAACTAGCCAGGAGGCCTGCGGTTACTTTGGAGGAGTGACAGAGATCCACTGCTCCTGTGGAAGAATCTGTTGCCAGGATAACTATTAGTTGTAATGATTCTGGCTTGTAAAAACTAAATAAAAACCAGTTGAGAAGAAATATATTGTTTATAGAAAGTCATAGGCCCTGTTTTGATATTTTCCACAAGCCATGTGGGGGACACAGCAAGCCAGCGGAGAAAGGTGCTCAATTCAATTCAATTCAATTCAATTTTATTTATATAGCGCCAAATCATGAAACATGTCATCTCAAGGCACTTTACAAAATCAAGTTCAATCATATTATACAGATTGGGTCAGATTATACAAGATTGGGTCAGTGCTGTGGTTATTTAAGACTAAAGCTGAACATACACATCCCCACAGTTAACACATGGTGGTGGTAGCACCATCATGGAGATGCTGCTCTTCCTCCATGACAGGACAGTGGCCCGACATGCAACTAGAGCCGCAATGGAACGATTTATGACAAAAATCCATATCCATAAGCCAGAATGGTTCAGTCAAAACCCAGCTCTTTATCTAACTGACAATATCTGACTTTCCATTCAACCTGACAGAGGTTTGAGTTGTTTTGTGCACTAGATGTGAATCTGTAACTGCTGCAAAAGGTGGTTATTTAAAATATTGATTGAGGTGGGCTCAATCCAAATGTGCGCCACACTTTTTTCAGATATTCATTTGTGAAAGAAATTTGAAAAGGGTCTTCCTCTTCACATTTATATATTTCTGTGTACTGACTTCAAATCCCAATAAAACCGCTGCAGATTGTGGTTGTAATGTGCCAGAAGTTGAAAAGTGTTCTGAAGACACTGTGCCACAGCAAGAAGCTTTGCATTGAAGAATTTCCCTGCATTTCCAGGCAGCAGTGATCCGGAGCGCAGCGGATTGTCGGGTTCCCAGGAGAAGCTGCTGTCAGAGGGTCGAGGCCTTGTGGGGGACTCCCCAAGGGACTCTGGCTGCTATGAGAGCAATGAAAATCTGGAAAACGGTAATGATTCCTTTCCCTAGTCCAGCTATCTTAGGCCAACCAAATTGGAATTCCTTTAGTTAGCATTATCCCACCTTTACTGTTTTCCTCCTTTAGGTTCCTTCCCTGCTCCATCACTTTCTAAGCTTTTGCATAACACCCTCCCCATCTCACCCCTTCACTACTTTCTTATCTTAACCTGTCTTAGTGTGGATTCTTTAGAGGAAAAAAAAAAACTTTTCTTTGCTTTCACTATACTTTCTTCACCCCTCTTTCCACCCTGTAGGCGTTCTGTGCCGTCAGTGCCAAAGTCCGGTTGTAGCTGTGAGGGAGCCCGGCTCCAGACCACTAAGCCTAGTCCACCCCACAATGTTGGGAGCACAGAGGGAGAGACTTGGCCCAGTACACAGAACTGTTTTGATGAGGGCAAACTCGCTGCCCAGTTGTGGACACATGTTCCCTACTGGCCCATGTGTGGCTACCAGGTCCATTGATGGACATCAGGAAGATGAATGTGAACTTGTAGAATATTTCTGCTGAGGGTTGTGAGGACGTGGCAGTCAGAAATGCGACCTGAAAACTTGCAGTGTCAGAAAATGCTTGTGTTGTGAATTTTATCAGTTGAGAAAAGACAATGTGCAGGGGTTCAGATCAGTGCTATAATTTCATTTATGTTCACCAAGTTCTGTGCTTAAAGGTGAATGCAGTGCACAGTACAGTATGTGCCTAACATTATGAAAATATTTTTATTTGTAGTTTGCAGATTGTAAAAGATTTATCATAAAAGATTAGGGTCTTATCTATATATACACGCTTTGTTCTTTCCTGGGTACTGTTCTCTGCATTTGGCACCTTCTGTCAATTAGTGCATCCATTATTCCAGCTCCATGACACAAACCACTGCTTTGTCTCATTTTTGTACCTCTACAGCTCCAGAGTAATTACTGGTTTCCTCTTCATGTGTAATGTGTGTCACTCACTTTACTTTCAACAGTGAAGTGTGCTATTTGCCAAGATACACTTTAAAAAATTGTTCAATAAAAATCATAAAAGGGACTCTGGTGCTGCTATTTTTTTTCTTGTTTTGCCTCTTTCTTTCTGCTGTTTTTCTTTTCTTTTCATGCCACTAAACTGTTCATAAACCAGCAGAATAACACGTTTTAAATTTTATTCTGCATCTCTTTTGGTTGGTTCAGGCTTTCACAGCTATGCTAGATTTACAAGTTGATCTAATTGTACTGCTTTTACTTGCAATAAGTCCACAGATGCACCAATCAGAGTTTAGCGGAAGATTTCAGATCTTATGCTTTTTAAATCCTTGACCTGCTAATAAAGAGTAAAGAGTTTAGTATGTATTTTAAAGCCTTCTTGCAAGTTGGAAAAACAGGGGAATTTGCCAATTGTTTTGATGGCAAATGCTAGTAGCAAAATAGCCAATATTAAGGCGGTTTTTGATGCACAAAGTCTGAATTTCAGCTGCTACACTGAGGCATAAGTATTGTATTTCTGAAAGGAAAACTGGGAAAATGTGACTTCAAATAGAACCTTCTTTTTGCCATGGTAAACAGCAGCCTCAGTGTATATTTCCATACTTAACTAAGATTTCCAAAGAGCTAAAATAAAAGTCTCACTTCCTGGTCAAATACATAAAATGTGCCTTTATATAAAATCAGTTTTTATCCTCAGTGGCTTTTTTGCACCTGTTGTGCATCCTCTGACTTAATTTGAACCCCTTAAGGGAAAATGCTAACTTAGAGTCTTCCACACAGAGGAGTTTTCTCAGCACAGCTTGTTATAGAAGGTTCTATATCTCAGAGCAACCTCAAGTTTTATATCCAATATGGCTGCCAGTAAGGTATTAAATTATGTATTAGTACCTGTGATGTTTTCAATCTCATCAGAAATCAACAGGACTATACTCTATTTGAAAACATTTACACACAATCCTGCATTGTTTGAACTGAAAAAAGATTCAAAATACATTGTTATTGCCATTAGGACTTATTCTAACTATTAACAGATTCACCTGGTATTTCAACTTGCTGTTATAATGCAATTAATGTAATTCCCAGATACAAGGTCTGGCTTCCCAGGAACAGAACAACCATAGCTTTAGCACCTGGGCACGATGCAAAAACTGGAGGAAAAAAGATTAGATATTTTGAATTTGCCACCAATCGGTCTCCACCTGGGCCAACCATGTTCTCCATGCATCTTCAGTTAAATTTAAGCTGACCATTTATTTGTTTGGGGGTAAATAATCAATTCAAAATCAATCTTCCTGATTAAAAAAAAAAAACACTAATACTGTGGAGGCCTGAACACTTTTCCCGTTAAAATTTTCTTTAACTTGCACGTGTCATTTCTGTTTTTAGAAAGTCTTCCACATATCATTATGTGAACTTTTGTAATTCTGATATGTTTAGAATATGTTTACTGATGGTAAGGTAGTCTTTCTAACAAAGCTGTTTGATTGCCGTGTTTATTTATTTATTCAGTACATTAGTAAATCAGAATATTCTAATTGAATTAAATTAGGGTTAAAGGTAATTTAAAGTTGATCAAGTTCATCACATTTTAAAACACCACATCAAACATCATTACCACAGAGTAAAAAGAAAATCACTGATTATGCTCTGGTATAAATTACACCAAAACTGAATTGTGCTGTCTGGCATTGATTAATGACCATAAACACTGCCTTGCTGTGTGTTTTATTTTAAATCTGTTAATGGTCCTTGTACCTACATGTTCCATTCACATATTTTAAAAGTTAAAAGGGCTACTTAAACATTTAGACCTCTCATGGCACTATTTAAAATCTATGTGGCCTTCCTCCATTTCATCCATCCATTTCGCCTTATAAGCTAAAGGATAATGGTAAGTTGTTTCATCCTTTGGTTCCACTCTTTCTGAAAGTTTCCCATCTGAGTATTTATTTGGAATTTGCTATTTTGGAAACGGTAAATCCGTCTCTCAGACTGTGAGTCAAAAAGCTTATCTTATCCCATTGGCACTCAAACGATTATAAATATTTGTCTGTGGATCACATAAAAGCCTTGAACAACAATGATGTCGCTGATCATTTTTGAACCCTTTGGCGCTGGCCAACTTGGTAAAATAATAATGAGCAACTATGCAAAGTCTTTGGTAACTACATTCCACGCAAACATTTTGTTTTGATTTTGCCAATAAAAAACCGACAGGATGGAAAAAGGAAAAAATGTCAAAAATATGGGGTGCCAAAAGGGTGAATGAATAAGTGATGAATAAATCTTTTTACTTTTTTTTAGGAAATCGATACAAGTGAAAGATAAATGTGTCCAAGAAACAGTTAAAAGCAACATTATCAAGATTAATAAAACAACCTGAAAAGAAATGATCACCTTAGAAATATTAAATAAAAGATACACAAATATGTGTGGAAGTTGCTGTAATGGTAGTTAGAATGTCATGAGTTGAAATTGTATTATTATTTTTTCTATATTTATGTAAATATAGCACCAGGAAATATTTAAACTATCAAAGTGGCTCATTAAACAATTCACTGGTTAAGCTGCACAGGAATTCAACTGGAGACCAATAATTTCGACTAGATCAGTGATAGCCCCACCCACTGAGCTTGATGGGTAAGGCCGACAGAATAAATCCAGGATGTTTATGGCAAACAAACGCTAAAATAATGAAATACTGAAATAAATGTGCTTTTTGTATATACAAATCTGTATATTTTTTTATTTAAAATATACATTTCAATTATCAGATGTTGAATACATTATCTATATATTTGCTATTTTAATTTATTAAGCCATTTAAGGAATTATTTTATGATTTATTTACTTATTGAATTGTGGCACTTTGACCTCCATTCGAGGAAAGCCAAAGTAGTTTGACAAGAAAGTTATTCAGTAAAGAGCAATATTGATTGGCATAATTTTTATATTAGTGAATGTGGGGTGTTTATCTATTTTTTTTTTTCAAATGGAAAACAGTTTCACTTGATATGAACCTCAGTTTTAAGAAAGGACTTTTATTTTGCAGGGAAAAACAAAAAAGCATCCCGGTCCAGTCGCTGTTCAGCAGGAATGCAGTCTCCAGACTACCCGACCCTACCTATGACTCTTTCTACAGAAGCTCTGCAACAAAATGGCAAAAACCAGCGTTCCAAGTTCCCTAAAAGCCTTTTCATCAAGCCCTCCCTGAAAGGCTTTAACTTGCTGGGACTCCGCAAAGCCCACAGACAGTCCCCCATCCCAGCTAGCCGCAGTTGTGAGGACCTTGATGGCCCCCCGCAGACATCTGGGCTCTGGAAGCGTTCTCACTCCCTGGGAGATCTGCACAGCCTCGAGCAAAAGGTTGATCTGAGTGTGGTGGTTAAAGCAGCAAAGGACGTAGACAAATTGGGCAGCAGCAGCCCGGCAAAGGTCTACAGGGAGGAGCGTTCTGTCCGAACAGGAACTCCAACAGTAAGTCCTAAAGGAAGGGCTGACAGACCACCCATACCCTCTCAGCTTCCTCTACGCTCCCAGTGTCCAGCATTCCAGTCTCCCAAACTTCCACAGCCTCTCTCTAGTCCCACTCCAAGTCCCCCAGATTCTAGTGTTAGTGGAGAGAGGATTATCTTGACGCATCCCAAAAAGCCTCCCATTCCACCTCCTGTTCCCGCCAAAAAATCCAGAGAAAGACTTGTCAATGGAGTTCGTCACCCGTCTCTCTCTCTGCCCTCGTCGCCATCCCCCACCGCCTCACCTACACACTCCCTCAATCGTTCCCAACCGAGCAGCCCCTTAATCCGCAGCAGCAGCCCGAGCCCTGTCCTCAACCCCCCTGCTCTCCCCGCCAAAACCTTCAGCCCACCTCCCAGTCCGTGTGCCACCTCCTCTGCATCATCTATAGGTGAAGAATCAGGCACCCCACCTGCAGTGCAGCCTCCCTGGCTCTCAGATCTTGGAGGTAAAATGTCTGTGACAAGGAAGCTCTCCCACACCAAGATGAGTCCTGATCTGCACACCCTCCTGGAGCAACGGCTGCAGGCTGAGGCCATCGATTTGACTGAGGAGCCTTACTCTGACAAGGTTAGAAAAGCACCACAACGAAAATAAATTAGAAAATGAATTTAGAAAAACTACGTACATAACAAAACTGTTGATCTGATATTTTACACAGAGGTTTTCACGTTTCATTTCTTTATTAATTGTTTTTAGCTGAATTCAAGATGCTTTTAAGAAAAACTATAGAGCCAGGGCTGGTCCTAGGCACATGCAAACTAAGCAGCTGCTAAGGACCTCCAAGTCAGAAGGGGGCCCCAGAGAGCGTTCTACTTCTCACTAAGAATATAGATAGAAAAGCAATTATGCTTCAATTTTGCTCCAGTGGTTGGAGCTTGAATCTGAGAATGATGCCACGCTATTTATGGGGATTTATGATCAGAAAACCAGTGGAATTTTGGAATGGTTGTATTGCTAGCTATAGGGCAATACAAGACAATAATGTTGTTTTCTTTATTTTTTATGCGTATAAACCTTAAATGAACATGTTTACAAACAATACAGCCCCATGTGGGAAACTGGCTTTATGATATACTACCCATCTGCAGGGCTCGTAAATAGTTTATTCTTACACTTTTCAATGCGTTTTATTTGCACATCAGCCATATTGGATGCTGAACTTTTGGCTGCTTGGAAAACATCAGCTTCGCAAGTTGAAAAGCCAACTTCAGGAGGCGTTCTCGTTGCATTTCTAACTAGGAACATGAAAATTAACGAAAATGCACTATTCATACTTCTAGTCAAGTCTGAATGTAGTTGGCCTGAAATATTTGTGTTTTCCAAATAGTTAATTAAATTCATTTTAGAATACTTTTAAACATAACATTTTATTCTATTCGAAATGTATTTAAATGTGCGTAGTTCAAGTTTTGAAGTTAAATATTTATTTCCTTTCCCATACATACGGTTACAAGTGCCCGCCGTGTAAAATTAGTTGTCCCCTATTTTTTTGCAGTTGCCGCTATAGCTTCCATTTGTCAGTTCATAAGAGAGTGATTCGGGCTGAAATCTCTGGGTGTACACATAGGTGTGACGAGCTGCGCGTTCTCGTCCACCTGGCTACTTTGTTGAGTCTCCACCGAAATCGAATCATTAGGGAGAGAACACTGGCTAACTTCAATATTTATAGCTTTCTTACCTCAGAAGACATTACGCCTCTTAAAAAAAAGACCCGTGCAGTCGCAGTGACAGATGGTTTTCCTCTTCATGTACAACACTGGTGTCATTTCAACGTGTCGCCAGAGGGGGCAAACTTTTGCAAACTTTTGAAACTTGTACTATGCTTCTTCAAAAGGACAAATATACAGATTGCCATGTAATAAAGGAAAATTGTATATTTAACCAAATTAAATGCAGAGTAACAGCTGCTAAGAACCCCATATAATCTTGGGTTAGTTCTGTTTGGGTAAAGCTCACTTTTAAATGAACCACATAGATGGCCCATAACTAAAACATTTCCAGTCATATTTTCCACAGTTAATATGAAAAGTTGGATTCCAAGACACTTCTAGGCTATACTTGTCTGGCGTCGAGCTCCTTTTAGCACCCCCAGGGCCGTAACATGCTTAACCTAACTCAGTCATAATTTGACTGCAGCTCCGTTCCAAATTGTTCTGTGTTTTATACCAACAAGGCGCAGCGCAACAGGAACAGCTTAAAGCACAACTTAGAGCCTATGTGTTTCTTGTTTGTATAGCTGCTTTATGATGTCAGGGCATTTATTTGCCGCGAGGATGTATGTGTGAAATGATAAATTCGCTGCCGGGAGCTGAGAAGGAAAGATCGTGGCTTTGCTCTCTCTGTGATGCGGTTCAGACTGTTAAGTTTATGGGCTGGATTTACTAAAGTCAGACGAGGTCGTAAAAACTTCTGGCACTCACCAGACCCCAGGCTCAGCCCCTGAAACATATTGGAGGCCGTAATGCTGGCAGAAAAACAAACACAAATTCAAGCAGACTGGGACATCAAGGGATGAGGTGTGAAATAGTGCCTAAGAGCTCAAAACAGCTCTGCTGGATTACTCGTTATCAGCAGCAAAAAGGCGCAGAGTTGAGAGGCGTGTTTTTTTTGTTTTATGTTACTGTGAAATCTCTACAACATTGATCTAAACGTTACTTAAAACCGACTTAAGATGTGCCTGAATCGGGACAAATGACACAAAGGTCATATTTTCATATTTTTCTTATCTTTTTACCCTTTACATAAGGGCTCTTACATATTTTTCAGTTCAACTTTCCACACCTTTTCACAGCGAAATTTCCGCCCTGTTATGCTGTTCCTGTTTCTGGACATTAGAGTGCAAACCATTTACAAACACTATTGAAAATGTTTTTCTAGCTTTGTTTTGATGAGTAGGCAGCAGAGTGTTTGCTATGATTTCGAAAAGAAGATAAAATATGGGAGTGGACATTTCAGGATGTCTTTAGCAATTAGCACTATTAGCCATTTAACATCAGTAATACAAATGGATGTCTGTATGGATCCTATAGTGACTGTAGATCCTTACCACTGAGATTTCCATATCTGAAGCTTTACAAATTCAGCGTGGATCTAGACAGTGGTTGAAACGTCAAAGGCATAAAACATAAAACTATACAGTAAAACGTTTACCTTTCCTGTTATCACTTGATTTAACAGCAGACATCCCTCTGGAGAGAAATAGTTTTCTTTCAAAATATTCCTCCTGCTTTCTTTTAATTCAATTTAAATCTCTTCACTAATACTATAGATAGCAAAACTTTGTCTTCCTCTCTTTGTAACAACTTTTTTATGTAGTCTGTTAGCACTTTTGATTGGTGCAAAAAGAAAGAAAATCTGTACTAGCTCAAATTTCTACTTTCTTCCTCTGAGTTTTGGACACACATTTAACTTGTTTATAATGTGTACATTTTACAATAATGAAAACAGCGGCCTTCTTATTGAACAGATTGATAAAGGGCTATTACACAGATTGATTGGCTTCTCTGGTAGCTCAACTTTAAACTGCATAACACTTAGACTTGTCAGATTTGGACTGGATATTCCTATAGTAAATTCATCAGAGCAGAGCTTGTGACTTGTTTTGATAACTGTTAGATTAAAAGATGTCAGGAATCAAAGATAAAATATGCTATTTGATTAGAATTCAATGAAAAGGTACATTTATTTTAGAAATTAGAATAGGTGATGCATGAATACAATAAACTTTAAAAATGCTAATATGTTTTCATGTTCAGTTTTATCTTTTTCCATAATTTTCTAGACCTGAAAATGTCATACTTTAACTCAGTTTTTATGACTGAGTTCAAACATTGTCAGTGGCTGCAATAAAATGCCCATTCAGATATGGATGCCTTGTGCTTTTTGATTTGTTCTTTGTTGATGAAAGCAGGAACTGGTACAAAGACGCAACCAAACCCTCGGTTAAATTCCTTGATGTCCGTTTATATCTGCCTGTTAGAAAAACAAAAAAAAGAAATCCAGATTATTTTGGGGGTAAAAGGTGTCCTTCTCTTTCCTGGGCTATTCTTATTGTGTTCCTCTTCACATTCTTCCTACAGCACGGCCGATGTGGCATTCCACAGGCACTGATCCAGCGTTACTCAGAGGACTTGGAGCAGCCGGTCAAAGACGTGGGCTCCACCATGGACCAGCTCAGAGTCAAAGAGCTACGAAAACAGCACCGCATGGCTGTAAGGCAACATGACACTTACCTGAGAGTTACTACTGACAAACATGTTAGAGAAATATTAAAGTGCTGGTCTTTTCAAGACAGATTTTAAGTCATTTGAGACTAGTGGTATTGAAAGTCCTCAACAAACTATTGCTTTGAAAAATATTTTGTGAATCACCGACTTTGCATGATGTCTATTGTCTGTCATTTATGATTATTTCTTCATGAAATACCATATGTTCCAAGTACACAGTTATTCTGACAACTCCTGCAAATCCAATGTCTTCCTGTGTATTTCAGATCCCCTCTGGCGGTTTGACAGAGATGTCCCGGAAGCCCGTAGCCTTTGGCAACATCAGCACAGTCTCTGATTGGCTCGTCTCCATCGGCCTGCCTATGTACGCCCCATCTCTGCTGGCGGCAGGCTTTGACACCCTGGGTCGTGTGGCCTTGTTAACGGAGAGCAGCCTGAGGGAGGCTGGGGTGCGGGATGAGAGGCACACCCGCCGCCTTATCAGCGAGGCCCGACTGGTCAATGCACACCGAGGCATACAGTCCTAATCTCGAGGCCCACTCGGTGATCAAAACGTAACATTGAGGTGGCCACACAACTAAGTGAGCACAGCACTAAAGTACACTCTAAAAGAGTTAACCCCTTTTTAATGTTTACGGCATTAAGAGCCAAGAGAAGATATCAGATGCCTTTACAAAAATAGACTGACTACTTTTGACTGATTTCTTCCATTCTAAGGATACCCCTAAAGTCTTCAAATAAAGACTTGGATCTGCCTTTAAGGATGTGAGCACACTCTTTTTGTAAGATTAAAGTTGTTGGGGGGGTTTTCTTCCTTTTTTTTTGCTAATCTATAAAAAAAGTTTACTTCCTGCATATTCCATAGTTGAACCGTTTTTCATCTCTTACACAAAGGCAGGTCAAAGTCTGAATAAATAAACCACAAAAAACAGTGGCTTACTTTGTATCTTCTTTCTGTATTATAGCACAAAGTACATCTGAGTTTCAAAAGGATCTATTATGTTAAAGTTTGTGTTTGCTTTTGGATTATTGCAGCCCTTTTACAGGCCCACTTTCAGTCATTTTGGGGGGGGGGGGAAAAACACAATGTCTTTATATTTCAACTGATATGATACATTTTTTTCACGGCATACTCTGGTGTGAATAGTCTTATGGAAAGCTTTGTTTGCTGCAGTAATCACAATCAGCTTTTACTGAAAGTACATTCCTCGATGTGGAAAGGGACACTTGAAATTGCCTTACCAATATGAATGAATAGCTACAAGAAGCTGTGCAAAAACATGCAGGTCTTTTTTCTTCATCTGATTGTGTCTCACGAGTAAACTGTCGTTTTGAATACATGAACATGTGCACAGTTATTTTGGTGGTGGATACGGACCAAAGAACAAGACAACAAGTCGCCCGGTGTTGAATCTCCGTGGACCATGATGGAATACTTTGAAAGTACATGTTGCTACAGAAAAGAAAAGATTCAGCTGATATGTCGGCCGTCACGTCTGGATTCCTACTGGTCCATCTACAGGTTGGTGAGCACGTTCAGGAGTCAAAGCTCTTGAGCATTTGCAGACTTTAAATGGGATGGAAAGATGGAAATAAACTGTCTAAACAAACTGTCGGAAAATTCAGGGACCTTCTGAGGAGAGTCAGACTGTTAGAACGTTATTGGGGAGAAAATATCTAAGAACGTTTGGTTGTGCACTCTGCATGAGACTGAGCAAACAAATATTCCCTGAGTGCATTTCTCCTCTGTTTAAAGTCATATCTTTCATTTGTACTGGACTAAAGACTTATTCAATCCATTTATTTTGTTTGTTTTTTAACTCTGACCAGCTTCTGTTGGTGAGTTTCGGAGCATGTTTCTGCATTTGACACTTGATGTGGTTATTTGATGCCTTCTTCTCTCTCTTCAATCAAAGTGGTGCTCTGGGAAACAGGATGGGAGTCACAGCTTAAACAAGTAAAAGACCCAGGAAGTGTTCTGCAAAAGAAAGAAAATACTGACACTGTAAATGCACTTTAGATGGTTAAACTAGCGGTTTTATAGGCAGAATTGGCTACATATTTTTACAGGTCCATAAATGGACACTTATGTCAGGTATTGTAAAGGGTTTCAATGAGTTATGCTGGTAATTTTTTTTTGTATTAAGGTCCCAATGCCAATTTACCAATCACATGTTAACCTCCAGTTACTCATTTGCAGCTTTTCAGTCTTATAAAAACGAAATTCATAGTTACATATATGAAATGCTTTGCTGAAGTTGCACATCCTCTATGTGTAATTGATGTTGTATTAATAACTTATTTTTGCTTTTTTTTATTCATATCAACTGTAATTAGCTGTACCATATGAATAGCAATACCTTCCTGCACATCACTCTTGTCGGTAAGGAACTACAGTATGTATTGTAAGATACGTGTACAAATGATTTTATTTGGTTTTCATCTACCTAATGATTGTCCATACAGATTTTGCTTGTGTATTGAAACAAAAAGTAATGTCCATAACTATTTGTCATTCTGAAATATAAATAAAATTGTTTCTTGCTATACCTGGACCCTATAATGGTTTTGGCTCTTGTTGTGGGTGATATGGCTCTCCGCCCAGGGGGCCACAGCCTAAGAGGGTGGCATCAGATGAGTTTTATCAAATGACTTCTCAGCTGTTCATTTCCATGCTCATTCAATTAGGAATTTGCACCCCTTAGGTCTCGTGCACTGAAGGGGTTGGCAGAAAGACAGGCTTGCCTAAGGCACAACTGAAAAACAAGCATCAAATGAAAGGTGTGGGAAGGACTGTTTTTTTTTTCTTTTTTTAAACCACTTTAATAAACTGGGACTTTTATTAACGTGCAATTTGACGTGATGAATTTTCTAAATTACCCCACATGCTTTTAATGTTCCAATTAAAAGCATGGGGATTGGCAACACATACTTAACACAATGGCTTTGTTAATTTAAAACCAGTGTGCCCAGCATACTGTATTATTATCTTATATTTGATTTTAGTAGCTGAAGATTATAAAGGCTAAAAATACAATAAAATCTGTGACCATGGTTGCATTTTGGATCGCATGTGGACTACTTGTACAGTTGAATTTAAAAGCACACACACCTCTCTGAAACCAAGGTTTGGCTCTTTTAGTAGTGCAGCTATAATCAAAAGCACTCTATGGCTGTTTCCTCTTATTCACGTTGGTATTAAATAAATACACGCCAGACCGGGAATCCCACTGGATAATATCTTGTCCCATACAATTTTACTGGCTTGACATTTATCTTGTTGGATGTCTGAGAATCCTCTGACTTTATCGGATCGAGGAATACAGACATTCCCACATGCATGCCTGGACTTTTTGCATAATATTTAAAACATGTTCCTTTGTAAAGATACTTTCGTCAAATAACAGATGTCTTATGTGATGTCTGCCAAAGTATATTTAAGGATTCTGTACAGTGTTTTTAAGTTAAGGAGGAAAAATCCAGTTCTGCACATTGGTTCTTGTAAAGAAAAAGCAATCTGGATTAAGTGGCTGCTTAATCCTTAATCATGTGCCCTTAATCCAAACATAGTGGGCCCTTTTAAACAAAAACAAAAAATTCATTGCTAATGAGAGATTCAAGTTCTTTTCTATACAACTCATGTCATTTGTATAATACTTACCTGTTTGATTAGGGCAGACAACTTTTACCGAGTGAGCAAGAAAAAGCAAACTGATCTCAAACCATAGATTTAGAGAAGCATGCTTCGAGGCAGATTTAGAATTGACTCAGATACGTTGGTTATTTGGTGTGAACCCCGCTTTTAAGCGTACCCATATATTTTTAGTAAGACTTCCATACTGGAAACTTCATGATGGCCTTGTTTATCAATTGTAAAACCCGTTTTAAAGTGTTTTCAATCACTCTCCTGTTGTTACACGCAACCATGTCCAAGTTTTGATCATCTGACCCAAACTGTCTTCCTGAGAGGAAATGAAATTATTCAGGATTGTGTAAGAACAACCAAAGAGCTACCAATCCTCAAGCAGATTATAAACTGGAAGATGCTGGAAAGGTAGGCTCTCTGTCCTCTGTGAAACAGGATCTACATCAACATGGACTGTCCACGAAAAATAGGTTCTGCTCTTAAATCAACACTTTTAAGCTTGACTAAAATTTGCAGCTGCACACATGGACAAGTGAAATGTTTTCTGGAGAGAAGTTTCATGGACAGATGAAACAAAGATTTAGATCGTTGACCACAGTGACAAGATGAATGGAAACAAGGTAGCAGTTTGAAATCAATTAAGCGATGTGCTAACTGTCACGCTTGGTGGTGGCACCATTATGCTGATGATTTGTTTTTCTATAAGTATGGATTGGGTTAGAAAGATGGAGATCACCTCAGCGCAACAGATGAATGAATACAAGTTGGACAGGGACGGATGTGCCAACGGGACCGCGTTTCTAAACACAAATCAAAACTGTTTATGGAATGGGTGGAGCAGGCTAAAATTGAGCTTCAGGAATGCAGCGGACCTTGAACCTGTTCAAAATTGATGACCCATGTTGAAAAGATGGATTCATGTCGGAAATAAAAACAATTTATATAAGTCATTGTATTTGTTATGAAAAATTGTTAAAATCCAGCAGGAATTTTGCCAAAACCTTGCTGGTGGCCACAGAAGCATTTATGTTTATATTCTTGCTGAGACCTTTATCCAGATATTTCAATCTGAAAAACTCACAAAGAAAGAAATGGCAATTAGAAGGATTTTATTGATACAATATTTTAAGTCTTTGGCGCTCAGACCTCGGCAGGAACATTAATGCTGAATTATACTTTAATATGCATAAGTTGATGTATGAGAACAGGGATGTTCCCCCCCAGGTCTGAAACTGGTGGTGGAGTGGAGATAGAAGAAGTTTGTTCAGTCCATATGATGATCTGTTTAAGATAGATGTCCAACTTGATAAACACAGGTTTACATGAACTGTCCATGATGAGCAAACTTGAAGCGACTGTGGAGAGGAAAAACTCCCCTTTGGGAAGAAACCTCTGGCAGAACCGGGCCCAACATGGTGGTCTTCTGCCGGACCAATAACAGGCGATAGGGAGTGATGAAGACTGAAGGGAGAAAACACTCTGATGGGTTGAGGATGGAGGAACGTCTTGGAAGCTAGATGAACTCAGCTATGATGGTGGAGAAGGGGTTGGGGGTGGGTTGAATCGGACATCTGATTCGAAATCCAACACGCAATCCGTTTGCGCTTGCTGGTTAGCAGGCTGAGACGTGGATTTGAAGTTGCTTTTAAGATGAGCGCGGATGCTGATTGGCTTCATGGAGGTGCGGTTCGTAGCTGATTGGCTCACATCAGAGGCGTATCGGACACTCTGATCGAATGGAGGCAGGCGATGAGTTTCTTCGATTGAACTTGCGCCTCAGCTTCATTAGTGATTTTGTATGCATATAGGTGAGTGAAGCTGACTGAATGTTGTATTTCGCTCACCCAGTAAAAGAAAAAAAAATGTTTCAAATGTATTATCAAAGGCCCAAATAAAATATAAGCATGATACAGATCATGAATTAACATAACAAACTTCTGACCAGCGCTGCATGTAAAAAAAAAAAAGAAAAAGAAGAAGAAAAAAAAAACCTGCAGAACTGCACCTCCTGCCAATGGAACGTTTGACACAATATGTAAAAGTTCCCCCTAGATGCCTACAGAGTTGATAAACATCAGGGGTACTGGGAAAAATTTTTTATTTGGAGTAGCGGCCTAACTGAGATCTATACCATCAGACTGCACAATAAACCTCTGTGCCAGTCTGGCTGCCTGCCTGCCGGGGTCTTAAACTTTGAAAATACAACTTTAGTTGCAGAGCTTGCAAGATGCTGCCTGTTCAATATAGACTCCTTAACTGGGGAATAGACCATTCCAACAACTAAGCAACATTATTCTTTACTTCATTACTTTGCTCTTTAAAGCCAAATTGTTTTTTTTAAATTATTGTCATTATTCGGCTCTCTTGACAGCTGTGACCCTGGAGGTTTGTTAGAAAAGTAGTTATGAATAACCTCCTAATTGAAGGTGCGGTCTAATGGTGGGTTGCGGCACTGCTGTGGAAAAATTTATAGTTCAAACGAAGGTTGTAACAACTGGCCTGAGGGGCAAGGAGAAATTTTAAAACATACACCCTTTTATCTAACATCTACCACAGTATTGTGACAGAATGACGCAATTAATTTTATGGTAAATAAGCATTTAAACAACTGCTTGAGATTATTTTCCTCTCTTTCTAGGCTGTTAGAGCTTTTTTGTTTGGATTCTATTTGTCATCAAATGGAGCTTTGCCAAGTTCTGGCTGTTTCCCTTGGTTCAGTGCAGACCAGGAGTTTTACTATGTGTGCAATAGATTACTGGGATGTGGCTCCTCTAAAGTTGATCCAAAATTCAGCTGCAAAAATGCTGACAGTAACTAGAAAGAGCTCACATCACTCCAGTTTTAAATGCTGTATAGGCAAGTTTATGTTAAGATACCTTTAATACCTCTTCGAGTCATTAATGGTCTTATTCCTCATATTTATCAGACTTACTCTTATAGAGATTGCAGTAAACACTCTTACTAGGATTTTTAATTCCATGTTACACTCACAAATTTCAATATAATTCATTTGGATTTAGTTTAATTAACCAACTCAGCATAGTGACTAATTTTAACTTGAAGGAAAATGATACATAATTTTGAAAACTTTACAAATACAAATCTGAAATGTGTGGTGTCTGGTGTGACCTGAAAATTGATTTTCACAGCCTGGGCTTGAACAATTTTGCGTTAAAGAATGGGGAATATGTTCATTTCCTTTATGTGTGAAGTGAGACATAATCATCAAGGCAGTGAAATGTTGGTCTGCAAAATACAGATGCAGAGGAATGAATACAAATACCGGCCAAACTTTTCAGATATGTATTATTAACACAGTTTGTAAAGCCTAAATAATATTTCTTCAACTTCACAAGTACGCGCTATTTTGAGTTGGTCCATCGCATACAATGCGGAAATGAAATAAGATAAAGTACACCTTCTACAATAAAAACTCAAAGCCCATCTGTTCGTAAAGGACCCCTCCACTGACGCTGGTAGGCGCTGTTTTACGCACCCCAATCCAAACCAAGTATGAGGTGGACGTTTTCCCTCTTTCCACGTTCAGTAATCTGACACCGAGAGCCTCAGAGAAGGATGGACCCTTAACTCTGCTGGAAGGACGGAAGGAAGGAACAATCATCCAACGAGAGGCAAAGAAGCAAGGACTGAGCAGGAGCAAAGCGCTGTGCACAAAAACAACAAGAAGAACCCCGTGGCAGCAGAAGCAGGAGCACCAGCAGCGGAGGAGATCCAGAGTTTCTTGCGCGTCTCCAAAATTGAACTGACGCCCCCCTGCCCTCCATCAAATGATCCTAAAGCGGCAACTTTCACTTCCAAGAGGCGGATGGGTGACTTTCCACGTTGCTTTGTGAGGAGGAGATGATGAAGAATTTCGGCAGCAGTCCCCCTCACAACAACAGCAACAGCAGCCACCACCAGACTCCCAACCACATCAGAGAGCGACACCACCGAAAGCAGGGCTTGCTCTGCGCTCTACCGTGGCGCTTCTCCCTGCGAGGTTATGGTTTCTGCATGGCTGCGCTCTTCTTCTTCTGCTTCGGCTCGCTTTTTTACCAGCTGAACGGCGGGGCTCCAAGAATACTGCTGGACATCAGGCAGTATCTCGGTAAGAACTTTTCTTTCCCCCCTTCCCCTTTCCATGCTTCGGTGCTGAAGTTCGCAGTACGCACTCTGGTCGTTTAAAGTCCCACTTAAACTCAAGAAGTATGGGACGTATAAAAGTAATTATGTTTAGTTTCATACATTAGACCAGCTAAAGGAGACATCATGATGCACCTCGAGGGAACTTTAAATGACTTTACGCCACTTTTTCATGTTTCTACTTTTCGCTGCGCTTTTAGGAAGCAGAAATATTTTGGGTATGACGTGTCAGAGCACGATTGAGAGCCCAGAAGGGTTCAGAATAATATATAATGTGGATGATAAGTGACATGTCCTCCTGAGGGTTCAACTTGGGCGCTCCAGACACGCAGCGCTCATTACGCACGACTGTCACCGTTGGAACAAGGCGCAGTTTGTGCAGCTGCTTACAACATGAGAATTTCTATTTGTTTTTTTTTTATCAAGTTTTTTCTAACTATACTTTAAAAGAGGATTCAAATAGTTTATTTAAAAAGGCCCATCTGTAATGGTTGAGTTGTTCATGACTGGACTGAAAGATCCTCTGCTACCATATATCCGCAGGCCAGGATAGGCAATGGCCAGAAGTGCTCCAATTCAATTAATTAATGATTTGGTAAATATATTGACATTTGTGATAATTTAAGGTTAAATAAATTAAATACCCTTTGATAGTGTGTCAGTTATGTATGAAATCACACAACTAATTAAATGTGTGAAAATTATCTTTACAATTTGAACTTTTGTATTGTATGGTTCTAAAAAATACAGTTGTATCATAGTTGAATCATCAGGTGTTTATAGTCATTTATTGCATATTAATATTCTGTAAGTCGAATGTGTAAATCGTTACACAGATATTTTACGAAGGGGCAGACTTTGTTAAAGATTAAGTGGTCAAATGTGTATCAAAAACTATATGTTTGGCAGTGTATAACTGTGTCATATTTCCTATGCATCCTGTCCATCATGGTCAACTCAACCGCAGACCAAGCACAAAATTATAAATTACTTTAAAGCTTTAAAACGTTAAAACTTGCCGGAGTTTAATTATTATATAGGAAAACTCCTGGAACTCTGTCTCTTGATGTTGGAGTACCACCCTGGGAAACTAGCACCCACATCACTACCCCTTTTAAAACGTTCTGGTGGTGCCCTCTGTCTTTGAAGAGAGAATAGAAATAGAGTTTATACCCTTGTTGTGTGAACATATTGGGTCCTTTGACCTTATATTACTCCTCTAAGCGGAATCAGATGCACAGGAAATATCCTATCAGTAAATTTCTCACTGGGCTGCACCCTCGGCAGCAGCTGCAATGTTTGTGCCCCTGTGTGTGTATGTGGGCGTGTGTTGAAAGAAGGTTGTGTTCCCTACCTACTACTCACCGAGAGCTTTGTGACGTGATAAACATCTGGAGCAGAATTAGACTCACACACCAAGTCATTCTCTAGCACTATGGTTCAGATTGCTTCCCTGCTGACGAACGCATCTCTCCCACATTCGCCCGCGGCGGCACAGAACCCCTGGATAGCATTGTCCAAAAAAGAAGATCCATTTTGGCTCAAACCATGCACCCCATCAACTTCTATTAATTTATTGTGTGTGGAAGTAACTCTTTGGAATCTTTTTCCTCCCTTCAGCTTCTGTCTAGTTCTGTTTCGCTCTCAGTGTTGTAGATTTGTTAAATGATGTTGACCTGCAAAAGTGTTTTTGCCCCCTGGTCTTTTCTGCCTTTTGCCACATTAAAACCACCTTTACAATGTATTTCACAATTTAACTTTCTGATAGACCAACACAAAGGTGTGCATATCTGTGAAGACGGAAAAGGATACATGGTGTTCATTTTTTTTACAAACACAATCCTGAAAAGTGTGACATACATTTTATTTATTCCCTTTTAATATGAAACCACTAAATGAAGCCAGTGCAACCAATTACTATGAATACCCATCTTATAAATTCCCCTATCAGCATAATCTTAGAGCAAATTAAGCTGTTTTGCAATGTTTAAGGTTAGCATTGGAACATGAGCGAACAAACGACGTCAACACCATGCAATAAACCATGAAGGTCAGGTTTGGAGCTGTAGAGAAGTTTAAAGCAGGTTTGGGTTTAATAACGGTATCCAGAGCCGGAAGCTCTATGGAACACAGTTCAATCCATCATCTGAAAGTAGGGCACAACTGCAAACCAGTAGTTGATAGGCCAGGCAAGGTCTGTAATAATCAGATAATCAGTCAAGAGGCCCATGGTGGCTCTGGGGGAGCTGAAGAGGTCCGCAGCTCAACTGGGACACGCTGTTGAACGCTTAGTCGTGTACTCCAACAATCTGGCCTTTATTGATAAGTGGGAACAAGAAAAAACATTTTTTAATGAAAACCAATAGAAGTCCTGTTTAAAGTAAAGTCAAGTAAGTAGCAGAACATGCATGCTGAAGAAGTTGCTTTGATCAAATGAGACCCAAATAACCCTAACACGCCAACCCCATGGTGAGATGTTGTTAGGAGCATTAGTGTGTAGGAATGCTTTTCTTCAGCAAAGACAGATAATCTAGTCAAATGATGTGGAGATGGATAAATGGAAGGGGGATTCAGGGAAAAAAAACTGAGAGACCGCGAAAGAGATGAGCTTGGGTTGGCGGTTTACCTCCCAGCAGGACGGCAACCTAAACATACAGTGGAATGGTTTAGGTCCAAGCTTATTCAGAACTGAGAATCTCTGGCGAAATTTACAAATCACACAAGTAGAATTGCAATCTGAATAAAATAAATTTGTGGTTTTAATGTTATATGACTAAATGTCAAAAAGTACACAAGTCTAAGGAATGATTGCAGTTGTTGCAAATGGCTGTTGTGTAATTGTAAGTGTGTAGAGTAAATTCTGACAAAGTGAGAATTCTGCATGAGAGTTGCACATGCAAAGTCCAGCTCTTCCACAGGGATCTGGATTAGTATAGCATTATCATTTCATTTTGACAACTGTAATATGTTTGACTTTTTTTTAACCATGTTTAATATGCAGATAATACCAAACAAAACATAAAGAGTGCTAGACCAAAACTTGCAGCAGCAATTCCTGCCCTGAATTGAGTTCCCTTTGACTCCATTTCCCACCCAAATTCAAACTGTCATTGCATGATTCATGTATTAAAGTCATGGCCAGAATAAAGGATTTGTAGCCCCGTACTTTAAGATACTGTAACGGTATATTTGCTGGTCTCTGCAAAAAAAAAAAAAAAAATTCAACCAGGCATCTGCAGCTCCTCCAAAATGCTGCTGCTAGAGTCCTGACCAACAACAGGACAGTGGATGTTATAACTCCAGTTCTGAAATCACTGCACTGGCTTCCTGTTTATAACAGAATAGATTTTAAAACTCTGCTGTTGGTCATTAAAGCACTAAATGGCCTCGGGAAGAAATGCAAATGAAACTAGCCCCTCAGGTCATCAGAACCAAAACTTAACAAGGTGAGGCAGCATTTAGTTTAGTTTATATGCTCCTCAGCTGTGGGATAAGCTCCCTGAAAATTTGGGATGGGCAGAAATTGTTGGCTTGCTGAAATCAGGACCGAAAACATTTTTTGTTTACTGCAGCTTTTGATCAAACATTCTGGCTAATGAACTGTTTGCCTGATCACTGCTGATTGATTGAAGCCTGAGACTGAAGATTTGGGTTGAATTTGGATTATTATGCGTGTTTGAAATCTATGTTTTAACATTTGTGTCTGTTGTGCAATAATCCGAAATGTTTAGGCATATTAACCTCTCTTTTTAATCAAAGACTTAAAGGCTTTTGTTATTTTCAATTATACTTCCCATTTATGCTCTGCAAAGCACTTTTGAGTGGCTGAATGTATGACTGGGGCTATATAAACAAACTTGACTTGCCTTTGTTCTTGTAGTTAAAAAGCTCCTGCTCAGTTCTAAGTCTGTACAAGAAGTGTGTGGCTTGCAATGAGTGCGTATCTGGAAGAAACGCTGAGTCTTGAGGAGGAGAACCAAGACATTTGAGACAAACAAAGTAAACAGGGTACTGAATGGCAAGTGTTGGAGCTCCTAGAGAAAGCCATTGATCTATTTATTTTCAGAAAGATCTGCATGGGCCCATAGTTAATTTATGCTCCGCTTGACCCCAGCAGCTTTTCATCACCATCAGAGAAAAAAACCTGTAGTTTGGAAAAGCTGTATAAGTGACTCTCCTCATTGTTCCGGGTTAAATATAGAGGAATATATTTTTTTTTAGCATCCTGTAAATTGCCTGTTTTTAGCCAGTACTGCACTTTAATTAAATAATTATTTTAATCCTGCTACTTTAAGTAGTTGATTTGCTGTTCAGATTTGCTTTAACTGCTTTCCAGGCTGCGTCGATGTGAAGGTGGGGACTACTGGTTGTGGGTAAAGCATCTAGGCATAGACAATTGCAGATTAATGAAGTGATTGTGTGTTTCTCTCAGTCAGACGTGGAATGGAGGGAACAGACTGGGTTTTGTTCAGCCCGATGGGGAGGTGGGTGTTCGAGGACGTCACTCAACATGTAGTTGCAGGAACTAGAGCAGTTCACAGACTTTTAGACATTGATTTACAGCCTAGTTGTTAGCCAGTGAGTGTTGCCAGTCACCAACTCTGTGTAACACTTTCTCAAGTCTTTTTCTCTACTGCGCACATCAAGACGGATTTGGCTACTGTGCCAATAGCCTCAACTTGAGCGAGCTTTCGGTGTGAGTGGATGTGAATAAGTATTTGGGTGTTATAATATAATTATGTCTGAATGTGGTCTGTGCGCTGCCTTAAAAATAAATGGATTTTTAAAGTATTTCCCGAAAAAGTTTGAGAACCATTTCAAAGGTAAAACTGGTCCTAGTAATAAATAAGATGTGATTTATGAGCAACTTTATAATTTTTATTTTGTAGAAAATACTTGTCTCCATTCCTGTCTCAAAAGGCTGCATACAGGTTAAATATAAAAACTTTTGGCATTAATTGCAACATTCCTGTGTTTGTTTCCATCTTCTACTTAACATTGGTTCTGCAGAAAGGTGCCAAATGCAGGCTGACTTTTAATAGGCCCATATTTACCTGAGGTCAAAGCAGAAAAATTGTTAGTTATAATTTGACAGAAAACATGACATACTTACATCTAAGAACAGCGATAGCAGTGATCGATGTTTAGTTACACTGAGGCGCACAATTTTCCTGCGTATAGGCACTCCCCAGCTGTCTCCGATCATCATAAATGCTACACAGAATGCGTAATACCGTCTGTATAGTATTAAATTAAAAGTTTCAGAAGCTGGCAGGTATAGGTTTCAAGTTGGAGACTGCAGGGCGGTGTTTGGGATTAGACAGGTATGTTTGGGCACAGAGGAAGCTTTGGAATCTTTTTCCTCCCTTCAGCTTCTGTCATATTTATGCCATTACTGGCAAACGAAAGGGAAAAGTCAAACTTTTTCAACTAAGTAAAATTAAGTTTAGTTTGGCTGGTGAGCAAAAGTCAAATAAACGTCATATTTAAAACAAAAAAGTTGGGAAGCAACATGTTGAGGAAGCTGAAGCAGATGACTGTCTTAAATTTTTGCAATAACAAGAACAACTTTTTGTTAATTTCTTACTTGGCAAATACTAAAAGAGACTTAAATATATCTGAATACATCAGAATCCAACATGAATCATTTATTCTTGCAAGAAACCATACAGCTTTAATGAAGTCCCTTTTGTCAAGTCCACAGTGGTAGCAGCAGCATTCTCCTGTGGGAATCATTTTTAGCAATAGGAGCTGAAAGACTCATCCTCTACATTAAAGCAAATATTTCAAGTTCAATGGGAGACAATTTGCCTGACATCAGGAAGACAGCTGTTTCCCAGAGTCTCAGGCAGGGTTGAAGGTTCACATTTCAAGCAGAAAAGATCCACAGAGCTGTGATCCTAAAAGCAATATTAGGACTTTCCAACACATTCCCTCATTCAACCTGGCCGAGCTGTTTTTAAAAAAAAAAAAACAATAAATGTAAGGGCTCTTTCACAGAACAAAATCACCAAAAAACAAAATGTTAGGGTATTTTTGCACTAGCATTTGGGTTTGGTTAGACTGCAAATTGCAACAACAAAAAATCTGGTTTAGTTCATGTTCACCCTGCACTTTCAAAAGCAAACTAAACCGCCTGTAAAGGTGTGATGCAGTTACAAAGAATGCTCGTTTGGAGTGGAACACTGTGGCAAAACCTTAAGAGGCATGTGCAGAAACAACTCCTCACAAACTTTAATGAACTAATGCTAGGTTATGAACGAGGCGGTTAGAATTCCTCCACAAAAACGATGGAGATTGATAAAGTCGTAAAGAAGATCTTTTCAAGTTCTTACTGCTGAAAGGTGGTTCTACAGCTATTGAATCAGATAAGAGATAAGAGATAAAATAGACTTTATTGATCTCACAGTGGAGAAATTCACTTGTCACATCGGCTCTTATAATCAAAAGAAGGTGCTAAAAGGAGGAAAAGGTGCATGAGGTATATACAGTGCATCCACATATATACATTGGATCTGAAAAAAAAAAGAAATAAAGAAGAGATTTAAGGTGACATATACATTTAAGGTGATTTATATACATGTGGATTTGACATTGTACATTAAAGTGTACTTGAATTTAGATTAAAATAATTTTACAAACAGGTATAGGTCAGTTTTTTTATTATATCCTGATATATAAAATAGAATTTAAGAGCCTTGGATCACGCTTGGATCGTAAATGAGTCAAGCAACTTAATATTAATGATTATTAATCAATTAGTGTGTTCCAATCTGACTCGCTTGTCAGATTAAAAGTATTATTCAAGAAAAAAAACTTTAAACCAGTATTAAACATACTTTTAGTTATGCCCATATTTCTGTACTTTTTAAATTAGTCTGATGTAAAGTTATAGTCTTAAATGATGTGTTTGCATTCGCTGTAAGCAGAAAATCATCATAACTAACAAAAGAAAGGCTCGAAAACATTAGTTTGCATGTGGTTAATCTATATAATGGGTTTTTCTTAATTAATTGCGTTACTGAAATAAATTAACTTTTCAATATTATAAATTTAATAAATGTTACTGTATAAAGGACAGATTTTAATTGTTACTCAAAGCTCATTAAATGTAGAACTAGCTCCAAAAATGTGTGATATATGAAAAAATTATAACATGTCACCTTTTTAAAGGCAGTCCTGGAAGCTGCCCAGCAGACAGACAATGTGACCCAATTTGGGCTAAATGCAAATGAATCAGTATATTTATTAGAATGGAGCTAAATGCGGAAATTCAGACTGAAGAAACTCATTGCTTACCTCCATCAATCAGGGACTCATTCGCCTCCGACGCAAGCCAATCAGCTTTGAACTGCTCCTCCTCGAAGCCAATCAGTGTCCTGGATCCGTCTTAAAAGAACTTTAAATCCAGCTCAACTTCTACCCAGCAAGCAAACAGTCGCTGTGCGATGTCTTATCTGGACTCTGATGACCGGATTCAACCCACCTCCATCCCCTTCTCCACCATCATAGCAGCTCCATCTGGCTTTCCTATGTGCTCCTACAACCTTGTTCCTATTAGAGTGTAATTCCTCCTGGACTCTACAGAATTCCCTGTCATATCTCAATCGGTCCGGCAGAGACCGCCATGCTGAGCCTGGTTCTGCCAGAGGTTTCTTCCCAAAGGGGAGTTTTTCCTCTCCACAGTCGCTTCAAGCTTGCTCATCATGGACAGTCATGCAAACCCGTGTTTATCAAATTGGACATCTAGCAAACAGATCATCACATGGACTGAACAAACTTCTTCTATCCCCACTCCACCACCAGTTTCAGGCCTGGGGGATCATTCCTATTCTCATACACCTGCTTATGCATATTGAAGTATAATTCAGCGTGAATGTTCCTGCCGAGGTCTGAGCGCCAAAGTCTTAAAATATTGTATCAATAAATTCTTCTAATTGTCTCTTCTTTCTGTGTGAGTTTTTCAGATTGAAATAGGATATTTTGTGTTTCCCTCTTGAATCAGAGACCTTTAAAGACCTGCAGGCAGTAACCCCTCCCGTGATCTGTTGTACACTGCTAAATTTGTTATAAAATACATTCTTCTTGACCACATCTGTGTTTTTTTCTTGTGGGCAATCATACGCTGGTGAGGAAAGTGACACACAAGCTGCACATTTTCAGGAACGTTTCTGAGCGAGGCAGCCGTGCAAGTGTGAGTTTTGGAGCAGCCCCACCGTTCCAGCCACCCAGCACACCAATTTCCTTTTAAAGGACATTTAAAACAAGGTTATTTTCAAATTATCATATTTTTTGGCTTTTAAATGTACTGACTTATTTGTGTTGGACATCTCAGCCAGAAATGACAGAACTGCTTTCTTGAAGTAGTTTATTAAGTGTCAAATTGAATTGAAGTCAGAGTGATGCAAGTTGTTGACTCTCACGGCATCTTGGACAGGTTGCCAGGTGTGCACCAGTTTGAGCATAAGTGAAGTTGGTCATGTGGAAAATTGAACAGGCACTTTGCATTTTTCTTACTTACTCATGCAATATTTTAGCAGGTGTTGCAAGACAACACATATGCAGTCTTTATATTTAAAGCCAAAGCTGCAGTGTTAGATAAGATCATCTATAATATCTTGCATCCAGTGTCCGAAATTAACTTCCTGATTCACCGGCCAAGTTGGCCGGTAGATGTAAAAATCAACCGGCCAGGCATATTCTTTACCGGCCAAAATATTAATCCTGACCAGACCTCAATTTTTATCAAAAATTAAGAGTGAGATTATGTTAATTTTCGAGGGGCGTGGTTGGGGGCGTGGCTGTCTGGACCCTGGAAGAGAAATCTTTGTTTCCTGACTTTAATAAGAAAATATTGTAGTTGATTATAAAAAGCACAATAAGAATGATCACATTTACATCCAGGCAATAAAAACACTACAGATTATCATTATTCTATCCATGTTGGTCTAATTTGTGAATGAGGCAGAGTTTCATCAAACCTATACGGTTCAACATTTTTCTCTCAGCTGCCACACTTAAAGCACACAGGGGTTCACGCTGCGTCTTTACGCTGATCCAGCTGCTGGATTTTATCCTCGTGCGCTGCGCGCAGGGGATAAACAGTGGGGAAAATGCATAAATAAAGACTGTAAAGGGCTCCTTTACAGGGAAGAGAATGAATAATGGGTCTGAGCTGAAGCCCCTGATTTTACAAGTTCCTTAAAAAGTCCGCACCTATATTACATGTAACGTAATTTTGCGAACCTGAATTCAAGCGCAAGGCAGCAGCCCCCCGAAGCACCACTGGCTCTGTGTCGTTAAATACAAAAGAGCATTAAACATAGCTTTTGGTACGAGTCGAAGGACATTAAACGCAGTGATTCACATTTTGAAGGCTGGTCGCTGACAAAAGCACCTGGCTCCGGAAGGGAGGAGAGAGGCGCAGTTACAGCGCTGAGGCACTGTAACTGCGCCTCTCTCCTCCCTTCCCTCGGAGCGCACGTAGTTAAATGCAGAATTAATAAAAACGAAACTTATAAACAGAATAATGGGCGTTTTAGACTGTATCTGGTTAGCAGATCTGTTTTCTGATCCAGCGTGCAGCCAGAAATAAGATGTGAAAGAAGCTGAACCAGCTCCGCAGAAGGCGGGTCTAGACTGAGCTCTGTGAACGGATCATCCGCAGCCCAGATGGGCTTTGTTATTTTTATTTTATTTTTAATTTATTTGGTACAAAGATTTACTCGCCATGTGGCAGCTAGCCCTCTGAAATTCACTCGCCAAACGGGAAATTTACTCGCATTTGGCGACTGGCGAGTGTTAATTTCGGACCCTGCTTGCATCCATGTAAGATTTTTAGCTGACAGATCTCATTAGATGGTCAAATCACGCCTGAACAGCCGGCTTTCTTTGTACTCTCGATGCAAGGAAAAATGGAAGAAAAAAATCATTAAACGACTTAATGGTAAAACATTCAGATAGGTTGTAATTTCCCCACTTGGTACACAGACAACGCTCCCTGCTGAGTAGAGGGGAGACTTTCTCTGTTTATGGAGCTGCTTTCCATCAGCCAGGCCAACTTCTAATTTGTTTTTAGGGTCAATAAAAGGCTAACTGAACTGAGAAATGACTTAGGAAGTCTTAAAATAAACTCGCAAGGATAGACTGTTTATTTTTATAAGGATCTTCTCTTTTCACTACTGATTTATTGGCAAGATTAGTTCTGAAGGACATTGAAATCAGCTACATGTAGCCGTTCTCATTGCAAAACAGCAGCAGTTAGCATTAGCAGTTAGCATCTGCAGGCCTAGCAGGCTACCGCTTCCATCTCCAGAGAGACAGGCAAACACTAAAACAACACAAGCTAATTATCTTTCATTAGTGTATTTGTTTTCACCACATGAAAAAAGGGCAAAGGGAGAGAAAATTAGCAATCCACGAGTTTGCTGAAAGTGCTACTGGTGTTCAAGGCTTGCTGAGTAACTGTGGCTATAACCCAGAAGAAATGCCTGGCAAATTGTAAGGTAATGGTTTGTGACTGTGCTTGAGTGCTTGGATGCGTTGTGTGTACTATTGCTGCTATGGAGTTTAACCTTCTAATGATGTAAAAACTCTGTTTAAAGGAGAACTTGTTCTGTGGAGTTGAGAGTTTTTTGTTTTCTGTCAGTGACTTTTCAGAGAGCCTTCTATTTGTAAAAATGGTATGAAACATACTGCACAGTTTAGAAAAAAATTCTTAAACAGCAACTAAGCTATCAAATGTAAATGTTTCCACTACAGCAACATTTTCAGAGAACCATAGTAGTGTTCTGGGGCCATAATAACTGTTTAAACTCATTCAGGTTAAAGAGAAACGACCAACAGGGTAAAAATTGAACCCAGAAAAAAGAGCCCTGTTAAGGAGGTAGCACTTTTTCCTTTACACATAACTTTTGGATGGAATGTTGCGGAGGAAAACTACTAAGCATGTCAAAATTGTGGTATTAAGTCAAAAACTCCCAATTCTTTCCTTTTAACTTTAAAGTTAAAACATTTAAAATGATCAGTGTTTGTTTACTGATGTCTGTAGCAAAAAGGAGTCAATCTAGGGCTGGACAATAAATCAATAACAATAAATATCGATCGATAGACATGTAGTTCAATAGAAAAAAAGGGGGTCAGTAAAAAGTTCAATAAAAGAACAGTTTTCCTTTTTTTGGATTCTAGCCTATTACGTAGGTTAATGCTACAGTCATTACATCCTTCCAACCAATCACAAACGTAGACCCAGGAAAGCTCCTTCGCCAAGCTTTAAAGAGTTCAGAGAGCACGTGTTCTTTTTTCTTTTTTTTTAAGACTTAAAGTTTTGGTAAAAAGTTGGTTGAATAAAGGGTTGTGTTTGAATCCAGTGTTCTTTATTTGAAAATAGGTCATTAAGCAACAGCATAAAATAGCCAGGGCTGCGATTAAAATATATGTTTTGAACATTTTTTTTTATAATTATCGTTATCGACCAATATGATTTCTATTCTATCAAGATGCTTTTTTTCTATATCGTCCAGCCCTAAGTCAATCCTTGATTTAAATTTCTATTTTATGGGTTTTAAGCACTGATGTACTAACCCACAAATAAAAACAAACAAAGCCAAGACTGATTACCAATAGCTTTTTAGGAAACACAAGCTATGTTTACATGCACAAAATTTCACGATCGGAATAAAATGTATTCAAATTAAATAATCCGATTGTACCGTTTATATGGGCTGACAATCAATTGATCTGATCATAATGTGCGTGTATATGCCCCTGGCTTTATTCAGAATAGAACCACTCTGACATGTGCAGTTATCAAATTCCCCTAAGAAAAACACAAAAGCAGCAGTACTTTTAGTCTTTGCGAAACTCTAAAAATAGCAAACAAAGCAGTATTATACAAGTTTGTCTTCCAAGTGCCCAGGCTAGGCTGGCACGATGTTCTAATTACGGTTGAAACGTTACTGAGTAAGCAACAATTTTGGGCTCTTTTATTTTTTCCAACAGAAAGGATTTATCGGGAGCCCTGACAGTTTTGCTTCCCAACGTATTTCCACCACTCACCAACGTCACGATTACATCGGGTGCACATGCATACTCGGGTCACTTTGCCACATTTGGAATAACTTGAGCCACACAAGCATTTATATGGACGTTGATCGGATTATCAATTGGCATGAACCACCCCACTCATTCAGAATACATTTTCATTCCGATTGAGCTTAATCCGATCATCATATTACGATTGGCTTGTTTACATGACGCTTTTTTATTCCGATTGGCCGTTTAATTCCGATTACTTTTGTCCATGTAAACGTAGCTAATATACTGCTGCTCTGTTTGTTCTTAATGCTTCTTTAGCAGTCATCTCTCATTGTTTTTTTTTTATTAAATGTCTGTGAATGTTACAAACCTATTCCAAATTTTGTAGTTACTATAAGACAGTTCCACAGTGTAAATGCTGTGAAATGATTACTAATTTACAGATAGAACAGCAGATTTTTGCAAAGACTTCTTCTCTTTTACCTAAAAAGTGATGGAACATGGAAGTTTTCATTGCCCGACATTTATTTTTAATTTGTAAAAGTTACACCTTTCCATTGAGTTTTTTCTGACTCTATATAAGTGTAGAATAATTAGTTCTAGTTTTATTCCTGAGACTCACAGCTTTTAATTTTGTGATGGGAGCATCTCTCTCACCCTTCCACTTGTTGAGTAAACATTGACAAGTTCCCTATTCACTTCAACATATTCTAATTACTACGGCCATTATAAGACCGGATTTTCTGTCGGATCGAACGCCAAATCAGATCCGGTGTATTTTGGCCCTTAGACTCACAAAGGTGCATTGGGCAAATGTGGCTCAGTGGGTAAAGTAGCTGCCCTGTAATCCTGTGAGCAAAATGCCGCATGTTGATGCACCCTTGGGTAAGGAACCTAATATTACATTGGTGTATAAATGTGTGGGTGTTTGTGAGTGTGTTTGTGTGAATTGGGTGAATTGGGTAAAACACTTTAGCTGATCAAAATGAATCAGGAAGTGCCATGTAAATTCATTTATTGAGTCCATTCATATGTTACACATTTGGCCAATGCTGAGATTACTAAAAAGGCAAAATCAGTTTGATGGTCATTTGGAACCACTTGCACAAATACACACAACTACTATCATGGGAGCCAAAAACACATTTTCTTGGAAGAACTTCATCATTATTCAGGTATCAACTGTTAATCAAGCGGCACTCAGAACAGTTTAAAATTAAATCTTAATTCATTACAGCTTATAAACAAAACCATTATCTCTATAGTAAAAGTAGCTGTATTGCTCTCAATGTGATGATATCTGCCGGTTATAACAATAATCAGAACAGCAGACTCAGCTGTTTATGTTATATCCTTAGAAACGATCAAACCCACAACAGAGTTTTTGTGAGAAATGTAGTTGCTTTGAATTGTGTGCCTTACATCAGTCAGACAGATCTGTACCGCTCAAGACCTTTGATCTAAATGTGAGTCATTTCATTACAGATCTGCTTAGCCCTTCCTCGTGTCCGGTGTCCTGGTGTTGGTAGGGTAATTAGAAAGGATAATTAGAAAGGTTCTTAAATTCTTGGAAGTGTTAAATCATTCAGCATTATTCAACAGGATGATGGAGCAATGCATTACCATCAGCAGCATGGTAAGATTTTCTATATGTTCTGTTGTCCATAAACATAAGGACACATCAAACAGTATATCTGCTTGGTTAATCAGATATTTTCCAGTTTTGTCACACAAGTACCTCTGACATGGTTTTAACTGATTCCAGGATGGCAAATGCAGCCCAAAAACCCAAGAAAAATGCTTGTTTTCCTTATAAATATGTTTAATTAAAAACATGTGTCCTGGTGGTTAGTGACATGCCTGACATACGAAAGTCTAATTTTATTCGTGAATGCATTTACCACAGCTGCACTCCTCATCTCTCGGCAATGAAAACGTATATAGCAACCTTAAATATATAGCAGGGCAGAGAGAGCCGCGGTAACCAGCCCATGTTGTTTAAACCGCTATGTTCTATTCTGGGAAACTGCACTACATTGTACTTTTAAGCTTTATACAACATACATTTTGCATTTTTTTTAGGTTTAGCTGCTTCAAATAAAATGCCAGTTTTTCAAGTGTTTCCCTTGAAGGAGGTAATTTGCAAAAAAAAAAAAAAATGACATGTAGCAATACAGTTGCCTGTAGTTTTGGTTTAATATAACTGTGCAAAATTTGGTTTCTAGTAATGTCTTAGAATAAGCAGTATTCTGTTTTCCAGACTTGTTCTCAAAAAATAAACATTCCTGCGTTCATTTATGATTTAACTGAAATGTGTTTTTGCATCACAATGTCTTCACACAAACTGGAAAGCATCCTTTTTCTTAAGTGAAAGACACATTTTGATTAGGCTCTCTATGTATCTGAAGTGACAATAAAATCTTCTCAGCCTCCACCCAATCAAGTTTTTATTTATTTATTTATTGTAACTGGTCTATATTTCTGCTTGTCTTTTAGGATGTTATAACACTGTTGATAGAAGGCAACTGATATAGACTTAAAAATGAAAACTATAAACATTGGATATGACGCATTTGAGTTTAGGCTTGATTTTAATACCTTAGTGCTACATAAAACTTGACTTGGAGCAACTTTGAAACTATTAGATGTAATTTTCAGAGAAGCTGCTTAGAAACCCATGATTCCTCTGGATGAGCAACAGAGAACCACGCCTCAGGTGGAAGAATCTGTTAGCAGGATGGATTGGTTATGCAATCCCCAGTTATGGACTTTATATAAGAATTGCAAAACAGAATCCACTGTTGGAAGAAAGCCATATTTGGCGTATTTTATGTAGGGGATGCAGCAAACATGGAATAATGTAATTTAGCCTACGTGCAAAATGCTGTGTTGGTAAACTTACTCTGCACATTACTCTGAATACACCTCCTCCATGGAAAAAACATAATGGGGAATAGCATCATGCTGTTCAGCTACTTTTCTTTAGTAGGAACAGGGAAGCTGGTTGAAGTTAATGGGAAGATAGATGGTGCTAAATGCGGGAAAATCTTTGGTGAAAATTCCCGTCTGCTAAATCCAGTTGGGAATTTGTGACCAGAGTTGAAAACTGATGTTCGTAGCTGCTTTCTATCCAATTTGACAGACTTTAACTAATTTTGCAAAGAAAAATGGTAAACTTAAAAAAATATATCACCTGATGAGAAGTAAAGCTGGTATACCAAACAGACTTGCACCTGTAATTGCAGGGGAAGTGTTTCACAAATCATTGACTGGTAAGGGCTGAACAAAAACTCATGGCACACTTTTCAGAGCTTTTATCCAACCATTGGAACTGTGTATAATTTTATCATAACAAAAAACTCAATACTCCCAGCCTTTCAAAAACATTCTGGAATGTAGTTGTTTCCTGTTGCGGAACAAACCTCTTTACCAAATATCTCACCTCAGTATCAGAATGTGAACTTCTCTGAAGCCCACTGAACACTTCTGTCTTCTCCAATCTCCTTTTTCTAAGAGCTTACAGACTTTGCTTTCAGTGGTCCTGTCTTATGTGAAAGCAGTTACATAATTGCAGTCAGTGCAAAAATCCACATCCATTCATCACCTGTGACATTTACCAACTTTTTAACATATGAGTTTTGATGAATATATTTCCTCCCTAGTAGCTATTTCCTTCAAATATTTAAGCATCATCTAAACCTCACTGTGGTAGACTGGAGAAAGTATTATAGACAGATGTTTTGGCAAGATATCTATAGAGAAAGCAAAAAAGCCCAAAGTTAACAAAGTCTTAAAAAAACATACTAAACACAGTTTCTAAGAGGTTTATTGGAAGACTGTGGAAGAACCACCGTGCTGGTTCTGTTGGACCTCAGTGCAGCATTTGATACTGTCGATCACTCCATCCTGTTAGAGCGCCTGGAGAACTGGGTCGGCCTCTCTGGTACAGCTCTCCAATGGTTTAAATCCTACTTAAAGGACAGGGAATTTTTTGTATCAGTAGGTAATTTTACATCAGAGATGACAAAAATCACATGTGGGGTTCCCCAAGGGTCCATTCTGGGTCCCCTCCTATTCAATATCTACATGCTCCCCCTAGCTCAGATAATAAAAAATAACAACATCAGCTACCATAACTATGCAGACGACACACAGCTTTACATCACCATGTCACCAGGTGACTATGAACCAGTTCAGGCACTCAGTAAATGCCTAGAAGAAATCAATACGTGGATGTGCCAAAATTTTCTTCAGTTGAATAGAAACAAAACAGAAGTAATAATTTTTGGACCAATAGAGGAGAGATCAAAAGTTAGCACACAGCTTCAGCTGCTTCAGTTAGGAACCACTGATCAGGCCCGAAACCTGGGTGTAGTGATGGACTCAGACCTGAACCTTCAAAAGCATCTAAAGACAATTACAAGGTTGGCTTTTTATCACCTGAGGAACATTTCCAGGATTAAAGGACTAATGTCTCAGCAGGATCTGGAAAAACTAATCCATGCGTTTATTTTTAGTAGAATTGATTACTGCAACGGTGTTTTCACAGGTCTGCCTAAAAAGTGGATCAGACAGCTGCAGCTGATCCAGAACGCTGCTGCCCGCGTCCTCACTAAGACTAAGAAAGTAGAAGACATAACCCCAGTTCTAAAGTCATTACACTGGCTCCCTGTATCTCAGAGAATAGACTTTAAAATACTTCTGTTAGTCTATAAATCCCTAAATGGCTTAGCACCTAATTACATCACAGACTTGTTATCAGCGTATAAACCCTCCAGACCACTCAGGTCTTCTGGCTCCAGCCTTCTCTGCATACCTAGAACACGAACCAAACACGGAGAAGCAGCATTTAGTTCCTATGCTCCACTTATCTGGAACAAACTTCCAGAAAACTGTAAAAGTGCTGAAAGCCTGAGTTCCTTTAAATCGAGATTAAAAACACATTTGTTTAAAATTGCCTTTGAATGTTCAAGTTAAACTGTTTTAAAATTACTTTTTTTTTCTCTCCTACATTCTATCCCTACTTGCTTTTATTCCTATATTTTAATCATGTAAAGCACTTTGCATTGTCTCTGTACTGAATTGTGCTATATAAATAAATTTGCCTTGCCTATTGTTTTTCCTGTATGGCCAAAACAGTTGGACAACAGTAGCAGAAGACACACCAGGTGCTACTTCTGTCTGCTAAAACAAGGAACTTGAAGTTACAGTTTAAACTTGAGGCTCACCATAATTTAAAAACAATCGACGTTTGGTCCAATGAGTCTCTATTTCAGTCAGAATTGTTTGCTGCAAATAACAAACAATATGGCTACGTTTACACGGCAGGGAAATGCAACCCATAACGGTCTTTTGAATGACAGTGTGAACGGCCCAATTCCGATCTTTTCACCCAAAAAAAAACTGACCATAGGTGGTACTAATTTGGATGTATCGGATATTTTTCGCAGCATCCGCAGTCTGAACAGTCACGTCGCATTTCATCCGTCTTTGATGTCACTGTCCTGGATCTCATTACACATCGACACACAGCAGTAGCAGTTAGCTCTCCATAAAAAACCATTGTTAATAGCTTTTCTGCTTTCTTCTTACCTTACATCGTCTTGCTATGATGTGGGTTTAATATTGTCAGCTTCCAATGCTCAACAGCTTTCTAATAATAACAAAGAGAGACACCAGCTGGTATCTAGATTTTGTTATTTTGTCGAAGGATTTTTTTTTTTTTACGAAACTTTATTGAACACTTCAAGAAACAATTACATTCACCATTACTTCCGTAAACGGCACGCTGCTGCTGCCATCTCCTTCTGTTATCTGCGCTTGCGGGTCGCTTTGCGGTCTTGAACCGTTCAACAACCGTTCAAGTTATGCAGTCACTAGGGCTGTCATGATAATCAATAGATCAATTAATCACACAATACATATTAATCACGTGATTAATTAAAAAAGGCTTGATAATTTGTGTATGCATGCTTGGTTTTTCCCCCTGTTTTTCCCTCTCCTCTCTCTGCAACTGGATAACAAAAGGTTTCAGTATGGTGCGTTGATGTCTACTGACCCCTCCCTTCTCGTTTCCTCAGTGTAGGAGGAGTTAAATCTTGTGTCAGGTAGGCACATGCTCAAAGTGTAGCATAGGAGCCTCGTGAGGGAGCGCCAGAGAAATGCTAGTTTGAAAAGAAAATGGAATTGGTGTCAAAGCCGAACACAACCACTGGAGTGCGGGAGTTTTTGGGACAGCTGATTTTTTTACTCAGTACACCTGTGTCTAATTATCCTCTCATTGTTTCCCTCCATCTCTTCCCCTTTAAGTTCAGCCCTCTCAGTCAGACACATTGTTAGGTCCTCCGTCTTCACCTATGATTCTACTCTACCCCGGTTCATCGGTGCTGTATTCCTGATTCCCTGCATCTTATATGCCTTGTTTTATTCATTGAATCACCTTCTTGTCAACATGCGACTCCCGAGCTCTTTTCTGCGTTTTGGTCCGGTTCCTAAAGACATGACACTGACTGGTTCAAGAATACAAACTCCCAAAATAAAGTAGTATCTTTTCAGATGTTAACAAGAGGTTGAAGGTCAAGTAAAGCTTCTGAACAAATTCACTTTAAAGTCTGATAGGTAACACTTAAGTTTTACAAATACAAAATCGTATTGATCATGTGGCCTAGTTCACTGGCAAAAATTCTGATTGCTTTATCTCTCTACTGGTAGAGAGATAATGTCAAGGTAGTTGTTAGGTAAGACCCAAGGAAAAACTATTCAGCAGAGCTTTCAATAATGAAATAAAAAGAAACAAGTTGCAACAGGTTTAAGGAGCACAAACGGAGAACAGGGCAGGGACACAAACCGTGAGGGAGCACAGTGGAAGAAAGCAGTGATGAGGAGTGAAAACCAGGGAGCTTATGTACAGAGGAAGCTGTGGAGAAAGGTAGAACAGGAACAGGTGAGAGCAATCTGGTGGTGATGAGGAACAGCTGAAACTACTGAAGACAGGGGAGCTGAAGGGAGGAGGGAAAATGAATGGGAGCTGAACAGAACAAACACAGGTAACAATCTAATAGAAAATGTGCACAGAATACAAGAATAAATTAAGAATCTGATCTATAAATGAATAATCTAAAATGGCAGCAACATAAATAAAAGAGAAGAAACAGAGACATAAAGAAACCCACAAACTCAAACACCTAAGGATCGTGACAGCTGACTTGATCACATCCTCTTGCATGCCTTCCCTGTCCACCAGGACCTCTCTCCAGCACCAGAAATGTCTATGTTTCTGTCACTACAACCATCAATTTCCAAAAATCTCTGTCAGATATTCAATTCAATTCAATTCAATTTTTATTTATATAGCACCAATTCATGAAACATGTCATATTTGAGTCATATTCTCAAGAATTGTGTCATTTTATTCCTTCCTTCAGACGTTGACCACTTCCTAAATCTTCTTTCCTTGCACCACCCTGCTTCCATGTAAAGATTCATTCCTGGACAAATATATGAGTGAACAGATGTTTTCACTGAGCACAGTGCTGTGGACTTGTCTGAAATGCACAGAGCAGAACAGTGCCACTGGATGCTTCAAGTGTGTGGCACTGCCAGCTGGAACGCTTGTGTCTGTAATCACTACATGCAGCTCTATTACACGCAACCGCAGGATTTCAAAACGGCTAACCTTTTGAAGTTTCCTGTGTCACCCTCAACTCACTCAGTCTGCTTCCTGCATGCATATCTGTTCATACTTGTTAAACCTGTGGGTGCGAGCTTACAAACTGTAATGTTTACTAAGTAAATGGCCTGAATTTATATAGTGCTTTTTTAGTCATGGCAATGATTCAAGGCGCTTTACACTATAGCCACATTCACCCAATCGCACTATTGCACACACATTGATACACTAATAATACACAGATCAGAGGAAATTGTCTTTTACAGGGGAAAGTCATATGAGAAGCGTAAGCAGACATTGAACCCACAACCAACAAGACAACTACTCTCAACAGCTGGCAGTTTTATTAGTGTACACTTTTAGTTTGGTTCCTGGTGTGAAAAAAATGGCTCATATATTTTTATTTTCATTTATATATTTATTTGTAGGGGGGGACATAGTTGAATAATGCTATATGACAAATAAATAGGAAGGACAAAGCATGTAATATATGGCTTTGTTTCCAATGCGCTTCTTCTCTTCTTTATTGAAAGTCTATGCTATCCATGGTGTCAAACTAGACTTTTAGACAAATCCAAAACTAGGCCACAAAGTCAGAAACCATCATTATCAATTTCCTCAGCAAATGACATCTATTTCTTTCTCCAAGCCTTTGTTTTATTATAAGGTCTTGTTGATTCAGTATGCAACTTTCTGTTTCTATAATTAGCTGTACAGCCTTCATGAGGCGGTACTAAAAGCGCTGACCACCAGCTAGCGTAGCTTAGCCACATTGCTAAATTACAGAGCAGCTTTTCCTTTCAAGGCCAGGCTTAGTCAGGGCCAAAAGTCACAAATGGAAGTCCAGTGCACTTCAGTGAGAAGTTCTGCAGTACCACGTGAACAGTGTTAAGAGAAACATCCACGATTGGTTTCTGATAACTCAAGATCCACATGCTAAAATCAAGGATTAATAGACAAGGCAAATTTACGTAGATTGCATACACAACATAATTAATAATACAGGAGACAGATGTAAAGTTAAAAAAATAAATATATATAAAAAGTAGTAGAAACATCTGCGATAGTCTGGCCACCTGCCCAGGGTGTACCCCGCCTCTCGCCCATTGAAAGCTGGAGATAGGCACTAGCACCCCTCGTGACCCTAATAGGGATAGAAGTGTTAGAAAATGGATGGATGGATGGATGGATGGATGGATGGATGGATAATAGAAACATTAAAAAGCAAATGAGGAATGTTTTAAAAAGCATGTAGCACTAATCCTTGATCTTTAAGGGTATGCAATATTTGAGTTTTTTTTTTTCCCCCAGACGTAAAGACAACATTAACTTCACATTTGAGGGTTTTTAGGAAGTTGGTTCCAGAGCCGAGGAGCATAGAAACTATATGCTGCGTCTCCGTTTTTAGTTCCGGTCTCGAGTACTCTGAGTTAAATGGGCCTACATAGTTCATGCCGGATAAGCAGCTTGAAATGTTTTAAGCTCAAGACCATTTGATGATGCTTTATTAAACAAGATTTTAAAATATATCCTTTAACAATCAGGAGACAATTTCAATAATTTAAGGGCTGTTTTTTTATTATGTGTTTTCTGGGTGTTGGTTTGGTTTTGGATGAACTGCCACTGCTTGATTGATTTTGTTTTACAGAAATTGGTAAAAACATAGGACAATAAACCCATTTATATATAAGGATGCACACATTTTTTCATGTGTGCTGTTTTGATGAGAAGCCTTTTATTCTGGTAATATTTTTGAAATGTTAGTAGGTTCACTCAGTAACAGACCTTTGGTTGTTAAATTTGACATCTAAGTCCATGATGACATATATTGTTTTTTGCAAGCTCTGTTTACTTCATCACGTCTAGTTGAGTGTGGATTTTGTAACCTTCCATTTTTAGGATCAAACACAATGACTTCTGTTTTTTGTCAGTGTTAGCAGTTTGAACTTCTTCCTAACTTCTGTCTTAATGTTTTTTCTTTAGTATTTCCACATACTATGATATGAATGAGAGGGAAAAGTTCCCTATTTATAAGTTATTCTAGAAGCATTTCTACTTTAAATTTTTTTTACATCCGACACATTGATTACAGGCCAGGACCGACTGTCTGTCATCAGCAGCCTGTGGACAAAATTGACCAAAGCATGTGGCTAATGCTTTTATATTCATGCGTGAGCAGTGCCAGTGTGTGTGTTTTTTTGCTGACGACTTTAAATTGAGGTGAATATGTTTGTGTGATCCAAACCAGTAAGTTCCAATTTGGGTGGGATGCGTTTTGTTAATTTTCCTTTTGTCTGTTCTAGTTTATGATTCTTTTATGATCTCATTTTTGGTCCAGTTTATACATATTGGCCACAGTTAAAGTAATAAAGCTTGGCATCCAAAACCACACTGTCTGACACCAATTAAGGACCACTTGTCAGGACAGCCCTCAATTGACAAAGAGCTGACCAGGGAGATGATGTTTGTGAATGAAAGCTGGTTATTTCTGTCGGCAGTTCCTCTGTGTGGGTTTGGCCTGAGTTTTGAGCCATGCCCATGTTTCCAAGAGGCCAGTCAAGGGTGAGAGAGTTCCCCTCACCTTAAGGCGGTGGAGCTCCACTCCCCTGCATGAATCAACAACATCGGCGGCGTTCGGCTGCTGTGTCGGTTTGCCTCTGCCTCGCTTTGGTGTGTACAGTGAGGAGATGCAAGTGTGTGAGTGAGGGGGATGTGCAAGGCCCAGCAGGTTGCCTGTTTAGTGGGTGGATATAGTACAGAGTTGTCAGTGTGCTGCTTCTAACCACAAAATGATGCACTAAGCAACCTTGCTTCAACCCAGCAACGGGCACATTTAGCACCTTACACCTTTCCAGTTGCCTTCCCTTTTCCTCTGATGACAGAAACAGGAGAATGACCACATTTGTCATGCCAACATTAAAGAGGAAACAAACTTTATGAAGAAAATTGGGTTCCTAATGACCCATAATAGGTGTATATTTCTTCATAGCCTCTCTTAAGAGCTTGTGGCTTGGATTTCATTGCTAGAAAAGGAGATGACATAAAAGTGTCAGAGTGTTTAAAGCAGGAAAAACCAATGAGGGCCATGTAGATCCCTGCTCGTAAAGAGTTGTAATGTTAAAAACATATCCTTATCCCCATTGTTATTACGTTCATGAACAGCCTCTTAATTACACCTATTTAGATTACTGGTAACCGTGATTTAAAGCTATGTTGTTCCATCAACAGTGATCTTTTTGGTTTATGTCATAGTTACAAGTCTGCAAACGAAAGAATTATCCCAATAATCTATGATTTAGGAATATAAACAACTAAGAAATATGGAGGACAAAATTTGCCATGATCCAGTAAAACCATGACTCTTTAGGTAGTTAATTATCAAATTTGTGTATGCGATACCATAAGAATAAATTCATAGTTTTTTAGTCTTTTTTTTGCTGTTATTACAAATTTTATTTAATGTTTGCTAAACATGTTCTTATTTATTTGCTTTGTTTTTTAACCCTTTTGTCCCCTTTACTCCAAACCAATTATGTTGAGTAGAGGAGTGTTAGCTTCACCCACTGACTAAGCTGAGGCTGACAAATAGCATAAATTGAATACACTTACGATTGGTTGATTATAAATATATTTAAGACTTATAAATAACAATCCTAACTAATACTAATAATAATGATGAGTTTCCAGAAATCACTATAGATGTAACTGTATTATCAGACTGTTAACCAGAAAAGGGTGATTATCACCTCACACAAAAAAGCACGAACAGATGTTATTTATGGGAATTTATTAACTGAAACAATACAATAATTACTAAGGGTAAGATGCAAAAATTAATAACCAAAAAGCAGAGTGAGAATTTATGAATTGTGAAACCAGCAACTATGGAAAATTAGGCAAAGATAATGAACTAATAGTAATCTGAGAGATAAATCAATTGAAGAGTATTTAATAAAACTTGAGAATGAGGAATAATTACAGCTAATTAGCTTAACCACAAGGGATCGGCCAATACTAGAGGCCGGTTAGCTGGCCAATCATCAACACCACAGAGGCCACACGAGCTTGCGGTTTGGAAATGGCGGCGAATTTGAGCAAAGAATCACAAAACATGGGAGCTGCCTGGGTGTGTGTGTGCGTGCGTGTGTGCGCGTGCGTGCGTGTGTGTGTGTGTGTGTGTGTGTGCGTGTGTGTGTGTGTGTGTGTGTGTGTGTGTGTGTGTGTGTGTGTGTGTGTGTGTGTGTGTGTGTGGGAGAAAAGACACATGAAAGAGAGATGGAGGAACAAAAGGAACATTTAGTAAAACAACACATCAACACATCTTTAATCCAAACCTAGCCTTAACTTTGCCCAGACATAAAAATTCTGGGCAAAAGCAAACTTTCCTTTCCTTTCCTTTCCTTTCCTTTCCTTGAAGGCTGAATTTGCTGGATTCACTCTGGCTTGTTGGTGTACACTGTGCAGAGCTGGGGTCTGCTTGTCCTCTGTGGAGGAAACAACAAAAGAGGCAACCACTGTTCAGTCAACTATAAAAAGGGAGCAAGTACTGTCTTCTTGGAGAATTTATTTTCAGATTCAACAAATGTAGATGGCAAGCTGCTAAACCAAGTTCTTCTGGCTGGATAAATTGAACTCTGCTCCTATTAAGATACTCCAAAGTGCCTGAGGTGCTTGAGAGGAAGTAACATTGTGGATGTATCAGAACCAAAATGAATGCTGGGAGGCGTAGTTTGTTAGTATTTTCCAGTGAGATGGCCCAAGACTTCAGTATACCACAAAAAGCTAAATTAATTGTTTCACTCATGACATAGTTAACTATTGCCTCTATTGTTTTCTGTCAGATTTCATTAACTACTCATATGTTTCAGTATGAGTAGTTAATGAAATCTGTTAATTTGTTATTTTTTTGTTGAATTATGGGAGTCCTGGCCCTCTATTGTTAGAAAATATCTGAGAAAGAAGATGTTTAGAAAAAAGCATCAATGCATGACATTTATTGTTTCCACGTCCACTTGATTCACAAGCCCTGGTGAACATAAACTTAATCATTCAATTCAACTCAGTTTATTCATGTAGTGCCAAATCATTACTAATATTCAGTCAATTCATTTCTGTTGGTAAAATGTTATGTGCAATTTGCATCTAGTCACTGATTTGCAGCAATCCCTCACATCCTGTGTATGATCAAGCATCATCTGTCCCTGTCTGCAGGGATCCTGTAAATGGTGCTTTGCTGCTATTTGAGGTGTGAAGTACCATCTGTTGTCCATTGGTCAAGTGCCGCTCTTTCTTTAGTTTCTGAACACCTTGGTCCCTTCTTGTGCCAAACACCTGTTGGTGCATGACCGTCAGCCTAATCAGACTACAACACTCTATTTCATCTTGGTTTATGTACAGAAAGGGGATGCTTTTGTGAATATGGTCTTTTTTTATTATTATGCATGCTTCATGTGTGATATTTCAGGTGTTCAAGTCAGCTTCTTCACTGCGACAGATCTCCACCATGTGTTTAGCACATGGCACAGTCCCTTTTTTTGGCACGTGTTGGGAATAAGGGAAAAAAAACTGTGTAGTGATGTGTGTATTTTGGTCAGTTGGCCTGCATTTGTGTGTATTGAGGTTCAGGGGGCACTTGAATGATGTCATGGGTTTCAAGGTGGTCTGCTGCCGACGCACATCCTGTGGCTTCTGGTACTGGGCACTCTGTTTTTGCACACATTTTTACACGCACATACACACATTTTAGTAGTGTCTCCTTGTTTCCCTCATATGCTCTTTTTTTAAGGGACCGTGGAGATAAATTGGAGACAGAGACAGGGGTGTGGGAAAAATGTGTTAAGTAATTTACAAAAACAACACGACTAGCTGATAACTTAACCAAAAGCTGAACAATAGAGCAGGAAAGTAAAATGATGGAAAAACTGATTTGATCAAAGTCTGATCAGAACTTATACGATGAGAGAGGAAAAATAAATGATGAACAACAAAAACAGCAGTGGCAACAAGGCTAACAATGTATTAGCAAGGTAATGATATGTAACAAATTAAAACTGAAAATACAAATGATTTTAGTACTAACAAAACAAAACCATAACCCTCCTGTTAAAACCAGAATGTGGTGGACCCATTTAGGCAGCTCTGAGGCAGATGGAACTTCTTTCATTTACTTGACAAATATTTCCATTAGTAACTCCATCGGAACTTGTGAATATTACATAATTCAAAGGTCAGCTTTTTCACAGGTCGGAAATGTACTTTTTTGATGAAATTACTGCTAGATATTTTTTTCCATTAAATAGCACATGGTTCCAAGACTAAAGTCACTATTTACTTTGTCCGTTATCTGTTTTCTTGGCAGCTGATCTTAGGTGGCGTCTTGGGACGCTTGACTCCACAACCATACAATTACCCAAACCCTTTGAGAGAGCGCTGCAGCGTTAAACCTGACTGTTCATTATAACAAACATGGCACAGCAAGAGCAGAATACCACTTAGCGAACTGTTTGGGAAACAGTTTTATGCTAAAACATTTGAATTCATAGTTTCTGAGTATTGATAGCTTGTGCTGTCAAGGTGTAAGGTACAATCAATTTGTGCATGAAATTGTTTAAAACAGTGCATTTTTTTGGTTAAGGTTAATATTTACACAAACGTTTTACCAAAATTGGCTTTTTTTTTTCAGCTGAGTAACTGAGGGAATGTCACTCAGGCAATAATAACCAATATTCTATTTGGTGGCAATGGCTGCTATGAAGCAGAAGTACAATATATATATTTATTGTTTCTCCTGGGGGGTACGGTTTTGTGATAGACCTGCTGAATGTAGTTACCCTTATGGTGACCTGTTAATTGATAAAATGTATGCCTTGAACCTACATTAAAAACCCATCTATAAAAACAGAAGCCCTGTTCTTTAACCTTGAAAGCTAAAGATGAATGTGAAGTTGTGCTCGCACGCCCAGTTTACATGTAAATATGTGACCATCAAAGTCCAGTCCAACTCGTTTGCAAAGTGGAATTATATGAGTAAAGGTTTTGTCTCTGCGTTGGTAAATAACATCCGGATTGTATTAAAATAACTCACAGTGCTTTAAAGGGATCATAATTTAAAACTTAAAGTAATTTTCTTTCTTAATTGCTAAAAGAATCTGATGTGGGAACATGAAAATAAATTAATGGGAGTCACTGTACAGGGGTTTGCACATATTAAAATGGGAGCACAGAGAACAGGAGAAAATCAATCAGAAGTAAATTAGGTGATGTAGACCGGATCACAAATGCTACATTCATTTATACAGTTAAGCCCTAAACTTTTCGCAGCTCTTGAAGATTTAGGATTTAAGTAATCTTAATTTTACCAATACGATTATTCTGACCAGAAATATGGAAAGGAATGACCCAATCAGAGTCTCATTTTCAATTTCAGAGAGAATCTGTGTAGCAAGATAAAGATTAGGGTCATGGCAAGGAGGCCTTCTAATCTCAAAGACTTGGAGCTCATCACCAAAGATAAATCATCAAACACCAGTGGGAACATGACAAACGTTAAGATTGTCAGGAGGCTTGATTTAAATTGTGAGAGGCTCCAACATGGTTAGGTTGTGTGTCATGATTTGTCTTTGGATGAACCCGGACACAGCACACACACACAGAGCTAGTCCTTAAAGTGAGTTTATTGAACAGGTTGGAAGGTGAATGACGAGAGGAACCACAGTCTTTTATGGACGGAGATGAAGGGTGCAGAAGCTGGCTGACAGGAGGAGTGCGGGGAGACTGACCAGGAAGGAACACTGGAGCTGAAGACTTGAGACCAGGGTGGAGCACTAGAGACAAGAGTATCAGAACCGGGAGCTTGAGACCGTGGAGCAGCTGCTGGAACTTGAGAACGTGGAATCAACTTGTTGGAACCTGAGAACGTGGAGCAGTTGGGGGGAACTTGAGAACGTGGAACAGAATGTAGAACAGCTGCGGGAACTTGAGACCGTGGAACAGCTGCAGAACGTGAGACCGTGGAAGTGAACTTGTGACCGAGGAACTGCTGGAGAACGTGAGACCGTGGAACTTAACTTGAGACCGAGGAACTGCTGCAGAGCGTGAGACCGTGGAACTGAACTTGTTGGAACTTGAGAACGTGGAGCAGTTGCAGGAACTTGAGAACGGAGTTGAGAACTTGAGTGGAACAGAGCTGAGCAGAGTCTTGAGGAATGACTTGAACAAAAACCAAGTTGAAGTAACGTCTTCTGGTTGACTGTAACAAAAAACTGAGCTGACACTGGATACTGGCAGGAACTGTGCAGGAGTGAACACTACGGACCGGCGAGCATGAACAGACTGAGGTGAGTTTAAATAAGGGTGGAACCAGGTGAGAGCAGTGAGGGTTGATTGCAGCCTGACAGGTGGAACCAATTATTCTGAGCAGGGAAGGGAGAGAGGCAGCGAGGCTCAGACTGCAGCCTACAAGCTGCATCCTGACATTGTGCTTTTCAGTTTTTTTATTGTGACTTCAGAAACCCAAATTAAAAAAATTAAGTAGAATTAAGCCTCCCAAACGGCCCATGTACAACCTACATGTACCGACAAATACATCATATGCAGGGTTTTTCTGTTTGTTTTTGTTTTTTTAATATGTACCTGTGCGTTTATATAAAAAAATAAGCATGGATCAAGGGAGGGGTTGTGTGTTGATCTTGCAGTAGTTTAATCTAGCACTGACTAGCACTTTACACCAAGATGGAGCCTCACAGCACTTAGTGTCAACCAAGTATTTATGCAATAGATGATACAGACATAAAGGTCAGGACTGTACCAGCATCTGATGTGTAATTAGTAAAAGGTCGGGAGGTTTCTTACATTCTCCTGTTAGAGGTCAGGTTTGTGTGCAAGTGAAATTTCCCCATTGCTTTTCTGAGTGGACTAAATCCCAACTCAGATTTTAACAGAGGCCACTGCAGTTTTTGCAGCCTTGAGAACAGATGAAGCCTATCCACACTGTGATGTGACGTGTGGAAAACAGTAAAAGTTTAGAGAGGCAAGACAGGGTTTGGAAGCATTTAAGTCCTCCCAAGTTGTAATTAGGAAAAACATTTCTACAATATGATTCTAATGATGATATATTACCTAAAACGAGACGATTACCTCATTAAAATATCTAACTAACCATTGTGCTTTTGTGGTAAACACATTGGCATTTCAAATTTTGGCAGATTCATGCTGGCTTCTAGGCCATTTTGTTCTCAGCAATTACAAGAAACCTTTCTTTTTTTTTCTCTTCACCGCATGATTGTGTTGACCTTTGTCTGTCAGACTATGGTGATTATATTTTTTAAATGTCCAGTTTTTTTTATTGCATGCAACGGGTTATGTGCTAAAGATTAAACATTGGTTTTAATATCCAGCAAATTCACGGGGTTTTTCTTTAAACGCACAGGCCACTATTAGAGAAATTGAACCTTAAGATATTCACAAAATTTTTTTACCAATCCTTGACTTTAATTAATCTTTCTTTTTTTTTTGAGTAAAAGAAGAAGATACTTGTGGTCATCCTCTGTTTAAAAGGTCATCATATGTAGTTTTCTTTATCATTAAAGTCTTCCTCTTGTTATGTCTTGAATGTGTAGATCACTGTCCTCCAAATCTGATTTCTTATGCATGAAATGTATGGGAAAGACTTAGTCTTGATTTTTGCATCGAAGTCTTCCAACTTCTCGCCAGCAGTGGGCTAAAAGTTCAAAACGGCTCAGCTTGTGTTTAGGTATTTTATCCTTTGGATGAACTCATTTTTGTCTCAGGGTGTTGTTGCGTTTGGAGTGCACTTGGGTGTTGTGTTTGGAAACGCTCCTTAGTTTGTCCGACAATCCCTCCAACTTCGGCTCTCAAACTTAAAATCAGAAATTTCCCAACTACAGCACAGAAGACTGAAAATGAGAACTTGCTACGAGGGGAAAACGCCGCATGCCTTCTATTTAGGCTCTTAGGATTACTATGACTAAGAATTTAACTCATATGTTGCACAAGAAATAGATCCTGAATGTGAAAAAAAGATCTTCAATCGGTGGACAAGAAGGCTGATTATGCTATAGACTAGGAACGTTGCCAAAAAACATCCTTGAATTAATGCGTTGCTAACACTTTGTTGCGCATTAGATGGACTTATAGAAAAATCACTTTTGCTGCAAGGAATTCTAATTCTAAACTCAACTTCCATCATTTATAAACCTCCAACATGTACTGGCATGTTTTAACCGTACACTTATTGTTCCCCAGTAGGTGTTGGTCAGGATGCTTCGTACCTACACTGACAAATCATAATTTAAAATACTTTTCTTCAACCTACTTACTGTTTACTGTAAAGGAATGTGAGTATGTGACTCCATCAAAAAAATATCTATCAGCAGAATGTCAGCCATAGTTTCTTTGGGTTTACAATCTCTCCTATTTGACTAGAGTCCACAAACACAATTTAGGAACAGAACCATGATCGGTAACAATCTGGCATGATATAAAATCTTCAAGAAAATAAGTTATAAAATAGCATTTCTATTTTGCGTGTTCATAAAAACTACTTAACTACCATGACAAAAAAATTGTTACATTATGATTTAGCACAGGGGTAGAATATAGTTTTGTGGGTATGCAATGGAATTGGAAAGAGATGGATTGGAGATGTTTAGATACAATTTAGGGGTATGACTTAATGAAAGAGATAATTGTTCCCACTGTATTTCCTACCTTAAGTCTCATGACAAATCTGTGGATTTGCCTCAAGTATGTGTCGTGAAAACATTCATTTAAGAAATTCATAGCAGTGAAAAGAAAAAAAAAGAACATTTGGCTGTGACAAAACAAAAGAAAACAAAACAAAACTCAAAGAAATCAGAAGGACTCTTGGAGGCGTATGAAAAGCTTGTTGTAGCATTGTTGCCAAAAGTGGCGCCATGTCTGTAAAGTCATCTGATAAAATGATCTGACATGACTTCTAAAGAGGTCTCTTATTTGGGAAATTAAAGATTTCTTTTCTGTTTTTAAAAGCCATTCATACCACCTGGCCTTCATACCATACATGCTGAAATAAGACCTCGCTGTAGTAAACAGAGCTGTGCAAAGTTTCCACATGTAATAAGGGCTCATGAGAAAAATAGCATGTTTCAGCGGACAACAAGCAATCATTGTGAGGAGTTCTCTCTTTCTTGTCCCTCTGGAAATATTTTATGACACAATCTCAGTTTTGACGAGGCAATCAGAAAAGTTATTACCAGACCATAACCTTCATTTTGCCATACGTATCTGGCTCCATTTCATCGTTTCATCCAGCTTTGCTTCCATTTTCTTCCCTCTTTGAATCTTCGTACTTTTAAAATTTGTTTTTCTCTCAGCGTCTTACTTCCTGGCTCTCACTTTTACTTCTTCTTTCTTTTCCTTGCCTCGGTCTTTTCTGTCCCTCACTTCAGTGTGAGACTTAGCACCATACAGACTCTCTTTATGCAGTGTGTTTGTTCTGCAGGACCGGGCTGCAGCGTCGCCTCTGCCATGCTTATTGGCTTGCAGAGTCTTACCCTGAGCAACACTGCTGCAGAAACAGGATGTGATTGGTGAGGGAGCTTCTCTGAGTGTCAACGTTAGTGACAAACAGGTTGACAAATGGGGAGGCGCAGATTGTTGCAATTAAAGTGCTGTCGGCACCTTAAACAGCAGGCTAAGGAATTCATGTATCTCCTGCCATAAACCAGGAAAACTAGGATCTTTCTCACAGCTGGATGAGGCTCTTGGCCAACACTTCCTCTCAGGAAGCAGTGAAATTCCAGGAAACTAAAGAGGCAGTTTATTTTCTAAATCGTTACAGCTGTTAATCATCATTGATCCTAACTTGTATGAAATTGCTGTCGTATTAGGTTGGTCCGTGAACACAGAAGAAAACCCACTTTAGGTAATTTTATGTCTGTCATTTATTGTTTTTGCTTCTACAGATGATATAAACAGCTCTATTTATCTGTGGGTTCATGAATCTACACTTCCTGGAGAAATCATTATCTTTCCGTCTGTTGAATGCATTTCAGGCCATTGAAGAAAACTTCAGACGTGGCAGTTCATCTTCAGCTGACCTCTGAAGAGGGCTCAAACTCTGATTAGATAACAATTTGTTCCCCTTTCAGTGTCATTCCCTCTCTGTCCAACTTTCTCCCTTTTCATTTCCTCTGCATACAGCAGAGCAGCCGCCTTTCCTGAATATGTTCTTGTGTCACGTGAAAAACTGTGACTCTTTATCATGTTTTCATCTAATCTCTCTTAATATTGTGCCTTTTCCTTCACTAATTTACCCAAAAAGCATTTCAGAAGATTCTCAACAATTTCAGACTCCTACGTAGCTATAGAGGATTCGCATGTTTCTGTTTATGTCACCTTAGAAACATATATACTTTATATTAACCTAGGAACCATAAAATAAAGGCGAAGATATGTAGCTGTGAAAACCTTTTCATGTGGCAAAACTGATTTGTTTTTTTCCAGTAACAGTTGGGACTATGTATACTACCGTATACCACTGCAGTGCTAAATGTGCAGTTTGAGCCAGCAGATGATTATCTTAGCATGACGTAAACAATAAGCAAGCTTTGGTGTCTGGGCTCTTTCCAAAAACAACAAAATTCACCCTCCCCACTCTGGATTAAGACTGCCCTATGGTCTCCAGAATTTCCAAGGGCGTTTGAACATTGCTGGATTGAGTTTTCTTTTCCTGTTTTTCTCTGTTATTTTTTCTCAAGAACAGCATGAAATTCACACTCAATTACATGCAATTGGGAGCACACTGTGGTCTTGATGCACCTTAGAGGACCTGTTTAAGACCCTGCAAAAGCAATCCACTAATTTCTTCTACATTTATACCTGGAGATGCAAGATTTCTTCTCAAAGTTTCTACTTAATCGAATAGGATGCCAGGAGATGAACTGAATATTCTGTTTAGTCAGCATAAAAAGAATACTCTCTTTTTTAACAAAGACTAGGTATTCCTTTTGAAGATAGTCACTACTTACCTAGCGATCCTCTCCTCTAATTTTGCTCCTGCAAATGTCAGATATCTCTTCAGCTCATTATGTAATTGTATCACGTAACAGGTTTTAATTATAAAGAAATGGAAAAACGGATAACTGTCACTGACACCTATCAGAATAGAATGGGTAACATAGGCATATGTAAAGCTTTGGGATTCCAGTGAACCGGTGGGAGAGCAGACAAATTAACGTTCCGATTTAAATCTGATAGAGGTGCTGTAGCATTACCTTAAAAAGGTTGTTCTTGCTAAAAAAAAAAAAGTGTGCTTGAATGAAAGATGATTTTGCAAAGAAGAGTGGTCCATAGTTTTCCCATGGTTGATGGCAGTTGTTGCAGCCGAAGGTGGCATGACAACTTATTAGCTTTAGTGGGCAATAAAACCTACTCTTTGTACATACCCATGTTATCTTTATCTGGTATTAAAATTATCTGAAATAATTAGCTTAGAAAAAAAGCAAATAAATAAATAAATCTTATTTCACCTATTTTACTACCCTACGGGATTCTATATGCTTCTTTTACTGATCCTCTGGTCACACGGATGTGTTTCTGTTTATCTTCTCCATGTGTATCCTCAGCTATGGCGTTAAACCTCGGTTCTCTAAGCTGTTTCCAGAGTTCTCTGTGGCTACATGCATGTTCAAGCATAAAACCTAAAGCAAACAGATAGCTGGGTAACAGCATGCAAGCACACACAGTCAGAGAGAAAATAAGAGGCAAACTACCTTGTTATGTAACAGCAAGGGATTCTCACGCCAACGTCTGCTCATATGGCTGTCGTCTACTTTTATTACAGCGGAAGAAAACAAAGAACATATCATGGCTACCATAAATTAAGTCAGCAAACATACAGAATAGATCTAAAGTTTGGGTACCACACGAGTGTAGAAATATGAAACTTTAAAGATAATTGCAAACAGTCCAGGGTTTTTGTGTCTTCCTAATTATTTCTATGGCATGCCTCAGTCATGACTCAGCAGCATCACTGCAAAACTGTAAAATATGGTTGTTGGATGTTTGGAGCTGGCTGTTTTATCTTCTTTGCAGACAAAGTCATGATAAATGAGATGAGAAAAAAGGCTGTTTAATTTATAGCTTACCATAACAGATGTCAGCACATGCATGGGTATTGGTGAGCATTCATATCTTAGAGTCAACGTGTAACTTTTAGATCAGCGACTGCATCAGGGCTGCATAATATTGGGAAAATATTGAATATTCAATGAGATCAGTGAATGTCAGGATAATGAAATGTCTTGTGATAATTCAGCAAAAAGGTTTTTGTGTCTTTCTGCTTTGGGTGCATAGCAAATATAGACCATAAATAATGGGTAGTGTATCAAGCTACTGATAAAAAAGTACCATATATTTCTCCATAACAGGTTTTATTGAAGAAGTTATCACAGGCCGATGTCTGCTGTTTTGGTATTGAAACAGCTTAGTTGTGGTTTTGTTTATAATAATCATCTTTACTGTCATTGCAACATACATTCCAATGAAATTTGTTCTCCACATTTAACCCACCCCCTTGGGGAGCAGTGGGCTGTTACAGTGCAGCGCCCAGGGAGCAGCCTGGGGTTAAGGGTCTTGCTCAGGGACCCAGAGTGGCAGTCTGTGGGAGTTGAACTCAGAACCTCCAGGACCCAAGCATAATGCTCTAACCACTAGGCCACCACTCCCCTTACTTTACCACCTTTCTACCGCTTTACCTACTAAAACATTTTTGCTGCATTAAATAACAAATGTCACGCACAGGGAGGAAACTTAAATAATTACCTAATAATTATTACAGTCCGGGTAGTTTTTCACAATATGCATATTGTGTATACTGTTATTATTATTATTATGTTATTATTATTATTAAAACAAATACATATCGGGTGTGTATGTAGTTCACATTTAAACTTAAAGCCCGATGCAGGATTGTGCAGGAACCACTGCCTTTTTAACATGATATTTTTATTTCTTACCACAATATTAGTAGAAATGGTGATTTCTGTTCTATTTTAGTTATTTTATTCACAGATGTCACAGGTAGTCATTTAGATGTGATGAATTCCTAATTTTGATTTGAGATTTGTGAGCTAGTGGCTGACATACAGCAACAGAGACCAAGTAATTGCCCAGTTGTGGTTAGTTTTTTAATTTAATTGGCATTGTTTCACTTAAAGGACATACCATTACATGAAAACATTAATATTTTTACAGTTTCTCGATCCTCTAACAATATACTGTACAGAGTAGTCAAAATGTTTTAATTTGCCAAATTTTTAAATGGATCTTTGGTATGAACAGAAAAATAAAATCATATAGCTTGTCCTTAGCAAATTCAGGTATTTTGCACAATGACCTACAAGTTTGTTTCTAAAGCTTCCCTTCCCCAATAGATTTTGCTTATTTAACTTTCTACTCATCTTAAAGACTTAAAGGTCCCCTCCGTTTGACTTCTTTTGTAGGGGTGAGTTGGAAAAGTCACTGGTCAGTCAAAAGGGCTACCGGCAGGGTCTTTATCCATAAGGACAGGGTAGAAAGACATCTGGTGTCGTGCCCACATGCCCAAAAGGCAAGACAAGGTATGTACAAATTGCAAAAGCAATCTGGTGCTCTCTGGAAAGGAAGTGACTTGTCAAGAATACGCTGATTGAGCATTGATTTTACCAGAAGTCATATCCTCTGATTTCTGCATTATGTCTTTGTCCTTCCTTTCACACTGTTTAAAGAATGCAGTGTAATGGCAAATACCCTTCTCAGTAGCTTGATAATTTTATTTTATTGAAGTTTATTGATAAACATAATAAACTTTAAAATAGTATATAAAGTCCGCATTTTAACTTTATTGCGAAGAGAAGCAAAACAGCAATTCTGTTGTTTGTCATAAAGTTGACTTTTGAATTATATCAGTTTTTTTCAAGTTGCTTTAGATTCAGGATTCATACAGCAACATAATCCTGCACACTTTTATGCTGCTCTCTTTTTATGCCTGAATAGCTTCACTTGATTTAATTCACTGCACTTCTCTACATTTAGTGCCATTAGCTGCTACTTTGCCTCTTGACTACTGAGGTCATGTACATCTGTTACTTTGTCAAGTGTAAAATCTACTAACAAGTATTAAGATAGACCACTTTAAGGGCAATATATTTGTCATTACATACATTTTTATTAAACCAGTTAGCAAAGTGATGTTCCTCCGCTGCTTTTGGAGAGTTCCTCGGATTACCAATGGGCTATTACCCATTTATCATAATTACTTAAATGCACTTCCTTATCCCAGGATGATTCATGCTTGATGTCACGCAGTGTTGCGTATTAAAATCAAACAACCTCACAGCTAATGTTGTAATTTCATTTCCGCTAAATTGTGCACTCAACCTTAGCCTCAGAGAAGTAATTTTTATGCAATCAGTGCACATCAGCAGTTCTAATAAAAGACGTTCCTGTTATGCCCTTACTGTTCACTCTTCAGAGTTTACACCGGCCAATCAGAGGCACCACAGTACCACACCAGTGTCTGCTTCCACACATCACACTAATATTCCCTAATCAGTTGGTAGAAACTTAAAAACATATCTTCTTCCATTTTGCACATTTAAACCAACTTGGCTGTATTGCCACCTAACAGATATGCTTGGCAGTTCAGACCAAGTTTACACACATCAAGCTAGTATTGCCTTATCAACTGGTAGAAAGTTAAAACCATACAATATCATTCTTTTTCACACATTTAAACCAGTTTGGCTCCATTTACATATTATAGATGTTTATTTCCATTTCAGATTAACAAGAGGCAACTCCCTGTGCCACAGCAATTTATGATGCGGCAGAGAGATGTAAGATATCATTGTCTAATCAATTGGTAGAAACTTATAAATGTTTTTTTTCCGCCTCATAATTTCAATAGGTTTTGTTTTAATACCACCGTAGATACATTTGTTGTAGCACAGACAATCTAGAGGCACCTCAGTGCTATATCAGTGTGAGTTCACACACAACACGCTTCATTACTTTATCAACTTCAATTGCACACATTCAAGTCAGACTGGTTCTATTAACATATTGGAGATGTTTGATTCAGTTCTCAAAACGCACCTTTAGTGGTATATCTAGGTAGGCTCACACACAGCATGCCAGATTAGGCCTGATCTATAGGTGAAGTCAAAAGCATATCCTTCCATTTTACTCATTCAAGCTCATCTGACTATTATCACCTTAGAGATATTTGTGGTTGTTCAGAACAAACAAATGCACCTCAGTGCCATATTTGTTTAAAAGCTAGAAATGGTAAAACATTTAAAGGTGTCTCAGTGCCACATCATATTAGGGCAGTGGTTGTCAAACAGCTGCTCCTCTTCCTCCTCGACCAGCTTTATCGCTGCCGCCGCTTCAGCATTTTAAATCTCTATCACTTCTTGTTGCATATTGGATGGGGTGGAGTCATATGACAACAGACCGTACACGTAGTGCAGCGTCTTAAAAGGACACTAGCATAGCCTACCTACAGTATATACAGCCAAAAAAAGCAAAAAAACAACTTTTCTTTTCATTTTTGTAAAACACCAAATATACCGACACGGGCAAAATCATGTCAGGTATCGGTACATTTCCGGTTTATCACCCAGTCCTAGTTCAGACTATACAGAGGCACTTCAGTGCCGTACCAGTTTGTGTTAACACTGGGCCAACTAACGACATCTAATCAATCGTTAGAAAATTAAAAACAAATCCTTCAGTTATTCACATTTAAACCATTATGACTTTATTGTCCATTTAGACATTTGTGGCAGTTTATATTTGTGTCCTCATATATAACTGATTCAAAGAAAAGCTGCATGCAAATAACCTATCTTAAGAGGGATAAGGAAAAAAAGCAAAACAAAAATATCTTTAGCTTTTTACAATCATAATGATTTTTACTTAGATGATTTCCTTCAGAAGATCATTTGGGGCTTTCCTTGAATCACCAAATCACTGGAAATTATTAAACCTGGCTCCTGTCTATTTTTGACTTCTCTGGTTGCTTTACAACCAACAAAGTCAACACTTGCTCTTTGCTGGGTCATCAGTTTAGTGGCACATACTTGTCATACAGTGTATAGGGTGGCAACCACCGGTGTCCACTAATGACATACTAAAAGTCATATTGACGTTTCCCAAGCCCGACACATCTGGTTGGATGTATGTGGAAGCCCTTGCTACTGCAGCTCAGTGACCAAAATTTTAGGGGAGCATTAAGTCCTCAAATTAGTCTTCCTACTGGGTTTTAGTGCTTAAGCACCTGCAATAACATATCAATGACAGTGCTTTTATTTATGTTGCAGAGATATGTGAACATTGTTTATTCTTTAGTGACTGGAGTGTGATGTAGTGCAGGACATAACGGGGTGTTGCCCCTTACTCGTAACCAAGCTCCCTTCTGTAATTAAGGCAATGGTTGAGCTATGTGTCTTAATGGTGGGCCCCTCCCACACACCAAATCAAAGGGCTCTGTGACCACACACACATATTACATAAACACACACACACACAAAGAGAAAAAATGTGTTGTGTATGTAACCCATGCACACTGACTGTGTTTGTGTATGCTGTCTGTTGTGGTAAAAATGTTTAGTGAAGACTGTAACCATAGACATGTGTCTGAGTCTGAATGGGAGTGATTTACACAGATGCATTGGGCAGGAATGGTGGGCTTCTTGACTTTGGTGCAAACTGCCAAAAGGTCCTTCCATGTATTTCTAAAATGATGGTATTAGAGGCTTGAGGAAAGCATATCCACCTTTTCATCACATCTTCACCTTTCTTCATGGTGTTTAAAGGATGTGGTTATAGATGAGAGAGTTTAGTCTTCAAAACCAACCTGTAATCTGGTTCCACATGCTTGTAGAACATTCCATGATAGCATGTCTGTAAGTTTTCATCTTCACTTTGACTTCTGTCTTGTACGCAGAGCTACGGCTCCTCAACTTAAACCCTTTTGCCAATTCTCTTGGCCCTTCTCTCAAGAGCCATTCCTGTGTGGTTGTCTGCTCCCACCTCAACCTATTCTTGGATGTGTGCTTTCCTAAACCATACTTAGGCTGTTTTACAAAGCAAATGAAATGGTCTATGCTTTAAATACATGTTTATGAATTTCCCAAACTTGCTGTTGCATTCCTTGAAAGATCCAAAGGCGAGAGGGAAAATTTCAGAACCAGAGGATTTGTTCCAGGGTGAATGGGGTAGAAAAAGTGCAATATTCCTTTACTAAAACTGTTTCATGAAACATTTACTATAATTTTGCAATGTTAATACAACATTGCCTAAAAGCAATTAAAAAGTTAGAAGGGATTGGGCTTTTACTGTAGCTGATCCAAAGCTGTGGAATGATCTGCCCTTTGATGTCAGAAAGGACTTCTCTCTTTCTGAGTTTAAGAATATTCTTAAAGCATAATTTTTGCTGAGGCCTTTGATACATTTTAAGAGGTCGACTCTATTTTTAACTTGTTAATTTTTTATGTTATTTGCCTATGTACAGGCCTTTGTGGATCTTGGTTTGTTTTAAAATACTTTATAAATAAAGGTTGTATGGTATGGTAATAGACCAACGCAAATGTAACTGACAAACTGTGCTTGGGATTGAATTGCACTGTAAAACGCTGGTTTAGAATATCACAACATTATTGGATTGTAATTGAATGGATTAGATTTATCTGAAATGTTTGTCCAAACTATTTGTCTTTAACAGATAATTAGAGCTATAGAAATAAAATAAATTGAGTTAAATTGCATTTGTTGCTTTATTGAAACCCTTTGCCCAGAGCGCAGTGACAAAATAATCAAAATCTTTTGAACATCCTTTGATGAGGCGGTAACCTGACCCCTAGGTAGCCAGGGGGAGTGGTAGCTTAGTGGTTAAAGCAGGGTGCTTGAGTCCTGGAAAGGGTGAAGTTCACTGATTCAAATCCCACAACCTGCCACTCTCTGAATCCCTGAGAAAGATCCTTAGCCCCAGAATGCTGCCCAGTCGCTGCACAGTGGCAGTCCACTTCTGCTTGAAAAAGGAATGGGTTAAATGCAGAGGACACATTTTATTGGAATATATGTTGCAATCACCAATAAAGATTATTATTATTATTCAACTGTAAACCTTTATTTGCCACACTTTGCACCATGCAGCTTGTATTATTTGGGGATTTATGCTTGTGTGTTTGTTTTGTTTTGAATCTTTTATAGTTTTGTAGAGAAGTACTCAGTGCTTCATATAATAGGTTATCTGAAGTCCATGGATCTTGTGACCCAGTAATCCAATTTACTTTTTAGCTACATACCAACGCATGGTCACACTCGAGTTAGTTTCTCTGTCAGTCACCTAATGACACGCACACTTAGAGACACACACAATATGCAAACTGCAAAATGAGAAGATATTGTTTTGACCTCTTTTTAACTTACTTTTTATTTTTATTTTTTAATTCATGACTTCTGTATCAATAAGTCCCAAAGAAAAGAAAATATCCTTACAGGAACATAATGATGGTAGGAATCGGCATACCCAGGCCCCTGCCCTAACGTCGCACCGGGCTTGCATAGCACATGACCTTGACATCCCTCCCTGCAAGGGGTGGGCCACGTGGAGGAGGATTTAATTTAGCTTTTCTGTTCAAACCTGAGGAGCAAAAAATTTTGACCAATCTTTTTTGACATGTGCTGTCTGGCAGTGTAGCATTACGAATTGCTGTCTTAATGCCAATGAGAGCCCAACAGATTTTACTTTGACAAGTGGAGCATTACGGCTTTTGCCACAGTGCTCTGCTTGATTTATATATGCAAAAAGCTTAATTGGATTTTATTCAGGGACTATTTCATGTTCAATGGACACAAATGGGAATGTAGAAGAGAAAAAAGAAGGGCACTAAAATAGAGGAGAGGAAAAGGAGTGAACAAGATAACGTCCTCTGAGTCTGCTTCTAGACCTGCAAAGAGAGATATAAAAAGAACAGCAAAACAAACAAATAAAGTATTACTGGTGCAAACAACCAACGCCTTGATAACATCACTGAAAAGTACACACCATTATTTAATACGAGATGTATACATTGACAACTAAAGCTAGTGACAGGGGTTTTCTGTATGGAAGTGAATCTCTAAGCACCTGGGTCCAAGCACCTGTCGGTGTTTGCGAGAGTGCGCTTGTGTATGTAAGGTTTATCCATAAGAAAAATGCTCAGTAGTGGTTGTGAGGAGCCAAAGACCCGGCCCCCAGAGCACCGAGGCAGACACCGGGGAAACCAGAACCCCAGATGCCTGAAAGGACCTCCAGAGCAAAGGTGCCCAAAAGGGACCAACACAGGGATAGCTACCTCCCCCATCCCAGGGAAGAGCAGAGAGGAGCCCCCAGAAACCCCCCAACAGCTACAGTGCCAAAGCTCCGGGGAGCTGCGGCGACAAGCCAGCGGCCAGCTACGCCAGAGCAAATCTAAACATGGGTGCCCAGGCCACAGCATAGACACGAGGAGTGAGTCAGCACACACCCAAGTACCCAGCCCCGGACACAGAGGACCACCAATGCACCAGTGTTTCAAGCCAACGGATGAGAGCATTACGGGGTGGATAGGCTCCTCACTTAGTGGAGACCTGAGATGTCGCAGGAGAGAGGGCAGTCCAAAACCCAACCTGACAAAAAGACAAACAGAAAACCAGGTACACAGTCACATTCATTCCTTCTCACCATAGTACCCCTACATGCATACACTCTTACCCACTAAAAAGCGACGCAGTACACACACTCACACTCATCACACATATCCTATACTCCCAGGTCCAGGTACCGGCACCCCAGAGGGTTATCCAGCCCCCAGACCCGGGAGGTGAACCCCATCATCATGATGAGAGGGAAGGGGGGCAGGGATGGCCCTTCAGTATCTAGCTCATGTAAGGGATTATGTTTTAACCATTTTGAAATGTACTGTAGTCTATTTACTAAGAAGTAGTGAGGCAGATCTAGTCCTTCTTTATCTTTAGTCGTCTGTAGTGTTTTTAAGATACAGGATTTATCTTTCCAAAGAAATTTAGAGATGGAGGAGACCAGAGATTTAAACCAGTCAAATGATGGTTTATTTTGGATCATTGAGAATAAGTAATTAATTCTAAGTAAAACCATTGTCTTAATTGAAAAAAACGTTCCCAAAAGGGAAATGGGTTGAGATGTCCACCTGTCAAGATAATCTTTTATCTTCTTTAAAAGAGGGATGTGGTTAAGTTTTGTCTAAATCTGCCAATTTAGGAGACATAGTTATACCCAAATATTTTATACTCCCTGACTGTAGGTAGGGTTAGGGTTAGAGCAGTTAATTGTCAGTACTGTATATTTTAACCAATTTCTAGAATAATTTGAAACTATTGAGAAAGATTTTAGCAATCTAATTGCTTGAGAGAGAGAGGTGTTTGAGTGATGGAGATAAAGTATTAAAATATCTACATAAATACTAATTTATGCTCTATATTTATGCATTTTGTACCCTTAATGTCACTATTTTATCTAATTGTTGTTGTTTGTGGTTCAATAAAAATAGTGAACGGTGACGGGGACAGCGGGCATCCTTGCCCTCTGGAGACGAAAGCTGGAATGTTTGGTTATTTGTCCTGACACATGCTGTTGGGGAACTGTATAACATTTTTAACTAATTTAATAAAAAAAAATCCAAAGCCAAATTTATGTAGAGTAGCAAACTCTATCAAATGCATTTTCTGCATCTAAAGACAATATATTGTCTATTATAGTAATAATCTATTAAATTAAGTAATCTGCGTGCATTTGTGGATGACTATGTTCCTTTTGTGAAGCAAGTTTGATCAGGGTGTATTATGAGAGGAATGACTTTATCTAATCACTTTGCAAGAGCAAAACAAATAATTGTAATATCAAAGTTAATAAAGGATATTGGATGATAGCTAATAGGAAACACAGGATCTTTGCCTGGCTTAGGCAGGAGGCTAATGGTGGCAGAATTCATATTCGCGGGGAAACTGCCGTTTTCCTAAGTTTCCTGCAGCAGTCTGTGAAAAGTTGGTGCCAGAATATTCCAGAATTCTTTATAAAACTCAGTTGGGAATCCATCTGGACCCAGAGCCTTTTTATTCGGCATGCTTGTGAGAGCTTTCTATATTTCAACTGTTGTCAGAGTTGAATCCAGGGACATAAAAGCAATTTATAAATAGCTGCTGTTGAAAATATGAAAATATTGACTTTAGTTTTAGTCCAGCAGCTGGATAGACTGCCCATTGTCTGGGGTCTATGGTTTCTAAGAATTCAAAGCAAAAAGACAACACTTTTAAATTACTGCAGTGCTGCTGTGGAGAGCCATGTCTGGGTTGCCTTCCTGGACCAGTTAACTCCATTACCCTTACTTAGATAAGTGGACAACAATTGATGAATGGCATGAATGAAAAAAATAATTATACAGACACTGCATGAACCTCTTCAGTTAGTTTTAGACTATTGTTAGCATCAAAAGCATTGTTTTTCTGAAATGACTGATTTTAAAGATATGCAATTCCAATGATATGGCTGACCACAAAAACTGGCAAAAATTGCCCAGATTAGGGAAATTTGGGCGATGCTTTGGTGGGTGGGGGTTTGACATTGACTGCCTGGTGGTCAAAATTGGCTTTTGTGGACTCAGCTGGGCTATGCCCAAAGAAGCTACAGGAAGTCCCCTAAATGTGGTACTGAAAGGACCTGGAGAAAGGACCATTGCGTCAGGTGCCATGCAAGTTGGTGGCAGGCAAGGGCCTTGGGGTGCTAATTCTTAGCAACATAATCTGGGCCATCTCAAAGTAGAGCAGCTGCTTCTCTGCATTGAATAGAGTGTTGTGGTGGTTGGGGCATTTGATGAAGGTGCACCCTGGGTACCTACCTTCTAAAGATTTGTGGGGACTGGGAGGAGACCCTGGGGAAGACCCAGAACCCACTGTAGAGACTAAATATCATGTGTGGCCTTAGACACCTTGGGATCTCCCACAATAAGCTGGAGGGTGTAGCTGGTGGGAGGGATCTCTTTTCATTTTATCCTGTAGATGAATAGACAGATAATTTGCCAATGATTCAAGATACAGGGGTTGGACAATGAAACTGAAACACCTCTCATTTTAGTGTGGGAGGTTTCATGGCTAAATTGGACCAGCCTGGTGGCCAATCTTCATTAATTGCACATTGAACCAATAAGAGCAGAGTGTGAAGGTCCAATTAGCAGGGTAAGAGCACAGTTTTGCTCAAAATATTGCAATGCACACAACATTATGGGTGACATACCAGAGTTCAAAAGAGGACAAATTGTTGGTGCACGTCTTGCTGGCGCATCTGTGACCAAGACAGTAAGTCTTTGTGATGTATCAAGAGCCACGGTATCCAGGGTAATGTCAGCATACCACCAAGAAGGACGAACCACATTCAACAGGATTAACTGTGGACGCAAGAGGAAGCTGTCTGAAAGGGATGTTCAGGTGCTAACTCGGATTGTATCCAAAAAACATAAAACGACGGCTCCCCAAATCACGGCAGAATTAAATGTGCACCTCAACTCTCCTGTTTCCACCAAAACTGTCCGTCGGGACCTCCACAAGGTCAATATACACAGCCGGGCTGCTATAGCCAAACCTTTGGTCACTCGTGCCAATGCCAAACGCCGGTTTCAATGGTGCAAGGAGCGCAAATCTTGGGCTGTGGACAGTTTGAAACATATATTGTTCTCTGATGAGTCCACCTTTACTGTTTTCCCCACATCCGGGAGAGTTACGGTGTGGAGAAGCCCCAAAGAAGCATACCACCCAGACTGTTGCATGCCCAGAGTGAAGCATGGGGGTGGATCAGTGATGGTTTGGGCTGCCATATCATGGCATTCCCTTGGCCCCATACTTGTGCTAAATGGGCGCGTCACTGCCAAGGACTACCGAACCATTCTGGAGGACCATGTGCATCCAATGGTTCAAACATTGTATCATGAAGGAGGTGCCGTGTATCAGGATGACAATGCACCCATACACACAGCAAGACTGGTGAAAGATTGGTTTGATGAACATGAAAGTGAAGTTGAACATCTCCCATGGCCTGCACAGTCACCAGATCTAAATATTATTGAGCCACTTTGGGGTGTTTTGGAGGAACGAGTCAGGAAACATTTTCCTCCACCAACATCACGTCGTGACCTGGCCACTGTCCTGCAAGAAGAATGGCTTAAAATTCCTCTGACCACTGTGCAGGACTTGTATATGTCATTCCCAAGACGAATTGATGCTGCATTGGCCGCAAAAGGAGGCCCTACACCATACTAATAAATTATTGTGGTTTAAAACCAGGTGTTTAATTTTTTTTGTCCAACCCCTGTATGTCTACATTCTCTTGTGAGGGCAGTGGGCTTTAATGTCTGCATTTGCCCTGTATGCATTACCACCCTACAGTAGTGCACAGAAAACCACACATTTATGTACTTTTCTCTTTTAATGTGGTTATGATGATGATTATTCCCCAAGTGGAACAAGTCAATTGAAGTCATATCACTGTCTCACTAACCCCTAGTGTTGCCAGACAATGGGGTCAGTTAGCACAGTACACTGTACAGTGGCCCTTTAAGTTCATTTTCCTCACTCTGTGGGAGGTGGAGGCGGAGGGCAGCTGTGAGCTTTTACAAGCCTCGTTCCCCGGAAAACATTAACTCCAGCTCACTATCCAAAACACTAATGAGAAGCACGCAGAGGAGGAAAGGGAGCGGGTTGGATGAAGGTCGTGGCTATGGCTGTGTGGATGTTGGAGGGATGTGGGGATGCTTGTGCTGGATCACAGAGGGAAGAACAGAGATGTCTGCCTCTCAGAATCCTTACCGTGACGTGACCTGAAATGCCTCTGAGAAGACCTGCAAACACATCCACTCCTCTGCATTCCTCATGAGAGCTAAGTAAAGCCACATAAAGAAGAGGCAGACCAAAAGAAGGCTAGACTCTAAAAAAGTGCCTGGGGATGAGCATAGTGAAGCTGTGATAGCGTTCATACATAAAGTATCTGATGAATTAATAAGCTGTGACTATAATCTATAGAAAGCCAGGTGTGACAGTAAAATGCCAAACCTAAAGGAGAGTTTATCTCACCGTTTAAATAATTAGCCAAAGCTTTCACACAGGTTTCTAAACACTTACTTACAAAGTCATAGACATACAGCACAGGCATATAATAAACAACTTCCAATCAGCTCTAACAGAGAAACTTGGCTGGAAAAACATCACGGTGAGGGTTTTATTATGTTTCTCTTCATCTGTGCTCTGGATTACATCTCAGAGACACACGGCGAGACTGTTCGCTTATGTAAGATTTCCTTCTTTTTCTCGTTTATTTTACCTTCGCTGTACCAAATCATTCTCCATCTCCTGTTTTATTTGCAACCTAAATGTGTTACATATGACCACGACTACGGCCCCTCTGTGTTTTATAACGGCAGCCAAAGAAGAGGCTGCTGTCTCAAGCCTGGCCTTGGAGTTCAGGCTGAGCTTTAAAGGTTTAGCATAGACGCTTAGGGTGGCAACAACACTGAAAGAGCTCCATTGTTGGCTGTGTTAAAAAGCTGCAACTTTCTCCACAACATCTTCACACTTATTGCAGAAGGGTCATATGCTTTATTCTTTGTTGAGCAGCGAGAGAAGACGAACAGCTAGTTAGACAGCTGCTGTGTGTAGATGTTAGTTTGAAAGTTATGTTTTATTCAATTCAATTCAATTCAATTTTATTTATATAGCGCCAATTCATGAAACATGTCATCTCAAGGGACTTTACAAAGTCAAATTCAATCATATTATACAGATTGGTCAAAAATTTCCTATATAAGGGAACCAGTTGATTGCATCAAAGTCCCGACAAGCAGCATTCACTCCTGGAGAAGCGTAGAGCCACAGGGAGAGTTTTATGCAGCATTCTTTTCTGATGACTTCTGGACACCGATCATTGACAACACCAACCTTTTACATTTTTCTGAGGATGATGCTGTTTGATTTCTCCAGTTCCTTTAATACCATTCAGCTGGGACTTCTGAGGAACAAGCTGAATTTTTCAGGAGTGGACAAACACCTGTCCCCAAGGATACTGGACTACCTCACTGGCCGCCCACAGTATTTGTGGACACAGGACTGGTCTGCAGTACGACGGTCCCCTCTTCACTGCAGACTTCGTGACACTGGTGAATATCCAGGGAACTGACATTGAGATAGTGGACTCTTCAATATTCACTAGAACAATAAGCTGGACTGGAGTCACACCATTGACGCTCTTTTTAAGAAGGTTCAGAGCAGATTCTACATCCTGAAAAGACTGAAATCTTGTGCGGGGGTCACCCCTGAAGACATGTGGGGGTGTCAGTCATCTTTGTAGATGTAGTTTTTCTTTTTTTTTTTCTTTTTGGCAGCAGTTTAGGATGCCCCTAGAGCACCCAGTGCAGGTGGTGGGAGACAAAACACTAGCAAAAATAGCATCCTTGTTGGACAATGTCGCCCACCCCGTGCATGAAGCTGTTGCAGAGCTGGAGAGCACATTCACTGATAGATTGCATGGATGCATCTTAGATGTACAAAGGAGCGTTATCACTCCTTCCTCCAAGCAGCTGTTAGGCTTTACAATCATCGATGCTTCCAACAAACTCAGTACGTGTTTACTTCCCTGCCGTTTTTCCACAGTTCTTTCATTCTTGTATGTAGTCTGTTGTTTTTTTATGCATAAATACACGTGCACATTTTGTAGATTTTTTTGATTATCCTACTCGGTTGCACATTTCCTTAACCTTAGTATGCTATTTTAATAATTGCACATTGATTTTTCTTGGCCCAACTGTGCCATCTCTTATTCTTATTTCCTGTTTTTATATTTTTTATGTGTATCTGCACGCTTCCATTTGCCTTTTGTGTTTCTGCTGGTTTCACCCAAGTTACCCCACTGAGGGACAATAAAGGTTATTTCTATTTTTATTCTGTACTATTCTTATTTCATTCACAAAGGTTTCATCAGGTAATTGTAAAATGTGGTTTGAAAACATTGTCACCTTTCTGCTATTACATTGTACTTTGTTTGTTCTCCCAATTATCAACCTTCTAACCTTTGCGCAAATAGTCTAAGAACCACAGGTGTCTTGTACTGAAAATGAACTGTCAATGTGCGTGTCAACTAAAGCAACTTGGAAACATGAGTTTGCAAGTCTGGAGTCTGATTAGAACATAATGATTGAGTAGAAAGTTAGAGCTGTTTTTATTCAAACACTCAAAATTTGCTTGATGCTTGAGGTAAACCAAAACCGATTGTACAAAAAGAGATCCTGATGTATTTGTTTGCTATGGCTGCAAAAAACCTGACCTAAAAAAATCATCTGTTACATGGGGTCTCTACAGAGTCTCAGAGTGGTCCTCTAGGACGCGTCAAGTACATAGTCCATTCCCCATTATGCATGCCGGAGCGTGCAAGTCCCCAGAGTGTTTTGAGCAAGCAGAAAACTTTCATGATAAAATCCTGGTCTTTCAATAAAAAAGTGTCAGTTTACAAAGATCCTGGGCGATGCGTGTCAGTCTCTGGCCAATTATCCACCCTGTGATGCATGTGAGTGGTTATCAAAAAATTATAAATGTTCAATTTGGCCTTATGCAAGGCAAAGGCCTCAGCATATCCCCTCTGGGCTAGTAGAGTTTCAAGAATTTGATCAGCACCACTCTTGGCGGGGCAGCTGCAATTCATATTGCTACGTGTCACTGTTCTAGCTATAACCTAAATGATCAATTAGCTACATGCCAATAAATATAGTGCTATGATTAGGACCCCTGATAAAAGGTACCAATGCGCACACGACTCCAAGCTGTAGAAAAGCACGCATACCTAAAGAATTTGTTGTTGCCTTATGGGTACTGTAGGGAGGAACCCCATAGCAGCTGTTGTGTTGGGCTCATAGCTAAGTACAGTTTCCGGGCTCATAGCTAAGTACAGTTTCCACCTAAACAGCAAAGTGCACGACCCTCAATTGTGCAATTTCTCATTGCTAGGAGACATTAGAAAGGTTGTGGGTTTTTAGGCAGTAGTTCTAATTCAAAACGTATTAGCTGCACTGTCAAAGAGAAGCCCTTACATCGTTTTAGTGATGATTTGGAGGAGCAAGATAAAGACTAGAAGGAGGAAGAAAAACAGGTGCACCTAGCAGATCATAGGGTTTATAGTGCAATCACACATAGTTGCAGCACTACTTGGCTAAAAGGTGTAAGCTTCCGAACCTCAGTGTGATTTTCTTTTGCTGATCAGTCATAAATATGCCTTGTTTTGGATGTGATGCTCTGCCATGTGCAGCACTCAAGTAGGAGAACGTCCTCACCTATATCCTCTTATACAGCTGATAAGCCGATAAAAGTCCTAACCTACTTCAAATATTAAAGACTGAGCTGAAGACTGAAGTGGTGGAGATGCAGAAGCCTCCCATTCACATTGGGCGAAAATGTAGATCGCATTCTCATGTAGATTTAATACCCACGGTAATAGCGTGAAAGGAGGGCAAAATCTTTCTAGCAAGCAATGGAAGCCTAGTGGCATCACAACTGCCTTCACGCTAGAATTGGTCATAGAGGTTCTTGAGCCCATGTGGAGGTCTTAGTCCTGTGTGAAGAGACTAACTAACATAGTGGTTGCAGGAGGGTTTGAAATACAAGCTCATCTGAGATAATTCATATGTTGTCACACAACTAAAAATCCTAGAAATCCGTAAAGCGACATGATTTTGTGTTGTCCAGGAGGATCTTCTCAGACAGATTTTATTCAATGGTGTGCAATCTACTCTAAATGAAGAAATTCTTCAGAATTGTTGGCTGTCCAAGAATCTGCTTCTACTATAGATCAAAAGATGCAGCTGCAAACCTTAATGAACACAGAACTTTTTCTTTGCGCCACATGGTTTTCTTTAGACATTAGTTTATTACTCATGTGTTTTTGTTTTGATTTGAGTGTTAGCTTTTTAACACTGTTCTTGCAAGTGTCGGGGCCTATGCAGATGGTGCACAGCATGCATAGTTTAAAGTCTCTTTTAAGAGTTGTTATTATTTAGGCTGTGTGTAGATTTTTAAACGTTCTAACATGCATTTGTTTTCTTGCAGGGGAATCCACGTATCTGAATGACCACGGCCCCCCTGCTCAGAAAGTGAGTCCTTATGTAGTCCATGCACTTTTTATGCCTTGACCCTTTTTTTTCCCCAAACCTTCTGTCTCTGATGTGTTACCTTGCAGTTGCAGCATGTTAGGTCATGGAAGGTTAGGGGTTAGGTTTGTGTGAAGGAGTTGCATGCAAACTCTGTAAATACCAGTGGGACCTGCCTTCGGAGCTACAGTAATGCTTTGAATGCGCTCACACACAAACACAGAGGGAGAGCTGACACAGGGGCCTTGTATGCATCCAGCTGCATGTCTGCAGGACGATCTTTCCTCTGAGCTCCCTTTTTTCTCTCTTTGCCAACTGCCTTCTCCCTCCATCTGACCCTTGTTTATTGACAGCATCTTTCATCAGTCACTTCATTTTTACCTCATTTCGTTTCAGTGTAATCACTTTCTTTTACTCCCTTCTTCACGTTTGATTAGTGTTATGTGTTGTTTCTTTGCTGCCGTTTAGGGGGTTATGATGTTGAGTATTGGAAACTGAGGACAATAATGAGGTTTGTTTATGTTTATAGCTGTCGAAAGCAGCTATTGTTTTTATTTTAGATCACATCTGGGTTTTATTTTTTGGTAATGTGTATGAAAACCTGCTTCGACAACTTAGACAAACCAAGCAGCCACATTACTTGTTTCATACAGCCGCATTCACCCAGCGAAGTGTTATTCATATAAAGCAAACTGCGACTGGAACACGACAGAAATGTTGATTCAATTCCTCATTTATTACTTGAAACACTCCATTTATATCTGTGGAATTTTCCTTCCAGTTTACATGATTCAGATAAATCTATAAATAGCGTTTTTGATAAAAATCAGTACTAATTTCAACTATTAGAAGATATTATAAGTGAGTAAGACTGTTTATGCAGATTTAGATTCAAGACTTACGAGAGTGCTCAACTGGGCCTTGAGACATCTGATTATACATATTCATTATTTTGATGGAAACAGAAGCTCATCTGTGTCAGTCTAGAAAGGAAATATTGTATGTGTTTTTTTAATGGTTTAGGAAGTTTCTGAAACCAGATGGGACTTGTTCAGAAAAAGATTTTTCCATGGCTTTTGAGAGAGAGAGTTGTGAATTTAGAGTTGACACTCAACCTAGCGTGCATTCCTTAGGACTGTGGGAGAGAACTAGACTGCTGGGCTTGGACGTGGTTTACAAAAATCCCTGTTTAGTTTCCGTATAAGTGAATTGGATAGAAAATTAAGTACAATGTATTTTAAACAAAAGAACCGATAAATGTTTTTTTAGACATGCCCTCAGGAGGATAAATGCACTGAAGTTGATAGTTCTGATGTACTTGTGCTGGTCAAGCCTGAACTTCCTGGCCCCACAGAGTTCCCAGAAAAACCTGTGCATGTGCAGGGATAGCATGAAACTCTGCCAAGAAAACTCCAGTCCATCATTTGATCCTATGACCTTCTTGCTGAATACAGTCGATAATCCGGATTTTTGGAAGAAATGTAATAATTGAGAAACATCCATTTCAAATCTTGTACATGTGGTCAAACTCAGGCATTCTTCTAAGAATGAATCCCTTGTGTTGTTATATTCAGTTCAGCCTTCAGCTTTACAGTGACTTGAAATGAGAGTGCAGTGTGAGCTTGACAGGCATTCCCACTGTACATACAGTAAAACCTCCAGATGTACTGACTTGGCTGACCGTTGTTCTAAAATAGTTGCAGGTCATTAACTGATTGATTCCTTCTACTCATCTCAATCCCCGGAGAGATTAATGATGCCATGTTCGTGGTGCGTGGTACATTCCCACATCTCTCATTATCGTTTTGTTGACTTGCCCTCCTGCAGTTGGAACGGATCAGGAGTGTCAGCAGCGGCCCGATGCCCTAAAACATGTGCTATCAGAAGGTTGAGGCTCTGGTAAATGTGGGTAAAGATTCAAAATCGAGATGAATGTCCAACGTAAATGAGAGGGTTGGAAAAAACCACACTTAACCCAGAATAGAGCTATAGCACATTTGGTGTGTGGCAGTGTTCCATGAGTGTCCAGTATACGATTTTATGGACTTTTGGTAACTTATTCTTTCACTTTTCTATCTTTCCATTTTTATTCTGATAATCAGTTGTTCTCCCAGTTATTTGCATCAGTTATTCCTAAATCACCTGTAGATGCCAAGACACAATCACCGCAAAAGCTACAGATTGTCTGGCTTGCTTGTTCTACTTTCTCTAACAACAGGAAATACTTTGAATATCCACTCCTCCCACAGCCGAAACCTAAATATGCAGTTCTTCCCTTGGTTCAGAGTGCAAGACACTGACCCAAGATTCGGTCTAACTAAAATGTGCTGAGCCTTACGTTTTACTCTCATGCATTTTCGCATCAGTAACAGCTGTTGTGGATTTCCAGGAACATCGGCCGCTATACGGGGGTCAGTGAGCCTTGTTTCTTTGTCTAAATAGTTTTACATTTGAGGAAGTTTCAAAATTCCCTGATTCACTTGGAGCTCTGACTGTAAATGTGTTAACAGGGCTTTAATTTGGAGAAGAGACAGCAGAAGAAAGGGTATGATACAAAGATGACTGGAAGGACTGCTCCTCTTCCCGAAAATCTGCTTAGAGTTAGCTGGAAAGCATTACCACAACAAAAGTCAGACTTAAATAAATCTCCACAAAATTAAAGACAGCCCTGTCATATTTTTTGATTCCCTGAATATACCAGAAACTGAAACCCTTCCTTTCAGGCACTGCTGATATTTCTCAAAGCATGCTTCAAGACACCTATGCCTTACAGAACGGTAACAATGATATCAACAACAAAAAGATTCTTCCTTTTTTCTGTTGTTAGTGCTGAAAGGAGATTTGCTCTTGTCATAGCATCTCTCATGTTCTTCCAATGTTATTCAGCGGCTGGCTGTTAGATCTTTGACACAGTCATTTGTCATAATAGCTGCAGGAAATGATGTCCTGCAAAACATTGCATGTGTTTTACCCGCCTTGTTAATGTCACAAGCTGGAATGTCTGCCGTTATTTGGCAAACACAGGGAAATGTTGGGAGCGCTGTTCAAGAAAAACTGTCTGATCTGCTCAAAAAAATTCCCAAAACTAGTCTAGTTACAGCTATTGTACTTTAATCTGTTAGAATAAAGCATTATCTTAGTGTGGTTGGTCAATAAGGATGCTTTGGGTTTTAAGAAACAAACATAAGCTGAGACATGTATGCAAGGACTATTTCCCTTGATCTTGGAAGGCTTCCATAACACTTTAAAAGCAAAGGAGGCTTGAACTTCAAACATTTTTAAAAACAATCAGCGTTCTCTAATGCTTTTAAATCTCGAGCTGAAGCTAACAGAAATGTAGTTGAAAAATAATCTTAGATCCTTTTTTATCATGAATGAATTGTAATTATTTCTAATATGGGCAGAGGCATTTAGCATTACTAACATGATTAGCACATGATAGTAAGCATGGTTGGCACTAGAAAATCTCTCCCTGTTTGTATAACACTTAACATTTCCTTTAAAAAATGAGCTGGACTCTTTAAAGGAGCATTACGCAAGTTTAAATGTTTAATATAATTGTTTTCTTTCCCATACATGCCTTTACAATTGCTCAATGTGTAAAATTAGTTTTCCTCTATTTACTGCAGTTGCCTCTACAGGCTCCATTAGTGAGTTCATGAAAAGAGTGACTCAGGTCATATTTTATGGCCGTGCGAGTGGGTGTAATACGCTGCGCTCTCTCGTTCACATGCCTTCTTCGTTGAGTCTCCTCCGCCATTAGTAAGAGAACGCGGGCTAACAGAAGACATTACGTCTCTGAAGAATATACGTGTACAGGTGCTTTTACTTCTTTCCCATGCACATGTACAACACTGGTGTAATTTCAAGTTGTTGACAGAGGGGGCACACTTCTACAAAAACTCTGGAATTTGCACTATGCTCCTTGAACAGATTAAACAGAATAATTTTTACTGTAATAGGTTCACATTTCTCTTATTTGCTTAAGTCTAAATCCCTTTGTAAAAATAGCAATTTGAATCGACAACTAACATGGCTCCATGGAAACTACGTGTCCTTGCCTAGAAGCTTCTTTCACTTTTTATGCCTTCTCAAAGTTGACTCTTCTTCTCTTAGTAGCAACTTCCTCACCAGAGTGCGGTTATGGAACTGCTCTAACTTGGTCAGGTTTGTGGGATGCCTTCCTTACACACACCATTTCTGCTTTGCCCACAGACTTTTATGGATCTGAGCTCAAGGCTTTATCATTGTCTCTCCAAAACATTGACTTTGTTTTCTTTAAGCCACTTGTACTTAATCTGGGGTTATTCCTAGGGCAGTGTCCATTTAGAAAAACAATTTGTACCCTAATACTGTACTCAGGATGAACCTGTGGAGGTTGTTTCATCGCTCACAAAATTGTGAAAACTGCAAGATGTGCTTCTGGAAAAGTAATTACATATAATTGTCATACATTTTTGTCCTTTAATTTAATTTCATAGTGTTGAGTGGATAAAATCAGTGTGTGGGGCCTTGCTGAGCTGTACAATGGGAAACTTAAAACACGAGAAAGAAAACTGAAAATGTTTGTAGGTATTTTTGTTGCTGTAACTCAAATAGTCAGGTGATCTGCATTATTGCTGCATTTAAACTGCATTATTACGTCGCAGACTGTTTTTCTCTATTTCATGACGGGAATGGCTACCATTTAAATTTTATTTGAAGGGAAAAAAGGAAGTGATTTCAATGGCTGCAATGTCAGTCAGTGCTGATTTTTGATACTTTGAAAAACACTTCAAAGAAATCTCCAGCAAATCTTTTTTTATGGACATTTCTGCCTTTAAAGTTGAATAATCAGCCTACATAGCTGTAATTTGTTAGCACGCTTATATGATGAACCTGCAGGACTTTTAGATGTATTTTGTTAATTGCTAAATTAGGGCAAAAATGAATTGTTTGACATAAATGTAAATTCTCTTTAAAGCAGAAGTAAAAAGCCTTTTCTTTACTTTGTGAATCAGAGCTGAGCTGCTTGTTTAGCTGGTGAGTCATAATGTGTGTGAGAGTTTGTGCTGTAGCTTATGTGTGTGGGTGATTTTAAAAAAGGCGTCAATTTCGAGTTATAGTACACTTCCTGACTCACTGAGTTCAAGGGAAGAAAGACCATAGGAGGAAAATCGAAAAAAAACTCAGCCTTTATGTATTTCTGTTGCTTCAATGCAATGTGTTGTGACATCGGTTGAGTCACTTTCAACTTTTCTACGTCAGCACCGTTTTTTCTTAATGGTTGGATACTCAAAAACCTTCCAATTGCATACATTGTATTAAGCATTAATTGCACAATTAAACACCAAAAGAAGCGTACATAGAATGAATAAAAATTCTGTATAGTTTTTCTTACTCTAACTCTTGATGTTTGTATGTTTTTTTCTGTATGTATCTACAGGTGCTACCGTTTCCAAGCCAGGTGGTTTATAACCGTGTGGGGAAGTGCGGCAGCCGGACTGTGGTCATCCTGCTGAGGCTGTTGGCCGAGAAACATAGGTTCAACCTAATCTCTTCTGACATCCATAATAAGACACGCCTCACAAAACATGAACAGGTGAGATATGTAAAGATTCAGTAAAGTGGCCTTTTCTTATGTTTTGTTTTTTTAAAGATATATTAATCTGTTATTGAAATTTCACTTAAAACCATTGAAGCTGTCTGGTGCACTAAAGGGGCAAGAATGAGACGACCCCAAAAACAGGAAGGGTTTGGCAGGTGGAAGCCACAGACATTTTACCACTCCCAATTGTATTTGGACTGTTTTTCAGTAGTTTTGCATTTGAGCAGGGTCAGTGGCACTACTGGTAGCATACTAAATGGTAAATGGACTGTACTTTCATAGCGCTTTATCAAGTTCTGAGGACCCCAAAGCGCTTTACACTACATTCAGTCACCCATTCAGTCACACATCCCCACGCTGACGGTACTAGCAACATTTGTAGCTACATCTGCCCTGGGGCAGACTCACAGAAGTGTGATGCTATACCTGAACCCCACAGAGGTTGCATATGCAGTCCAACGCTACCTGGATGGCACAAGTGTCATTACCTTAAGGTTTGCTGTGTCTCCCAGCACAGTCTTAAGAGCAGGGAGGAGATTCCAGGACACAGGCAGTTAATCTAGGAGATCTTCTGCAATCGTGCAATTATCATCACCAACTAAAGCTGCAAACAGAGATGGGCAGCCCTTGCACCTCAGCGCCACTCTGGCTTGTGTCCCGACTCCAAACAATCTGTATCACCACCTCAACACCTTCTGCACATCGCCACTAGACAGTGCTATAAGTGAGCTCTGATACCTACCGTTCAGGCAGGTTCAGTTCAGTTCAGTAAAATGTGGCAACTAGGGCACGGTGTGGTCCTCTTTCTTTAGCCCAGCACCTTTGGTGGATCAGCGGGGACTGGGGGTGTAATAAATGAGATGCAACATTAGCATTGTGAGTTCCGAATAACTGTTTGATAGTCGCAGTATATTCACATTGCTTATACATAGTTCACATCTTGTCTGTCACTGTCAATGGTAATGTTTCCTCACTTGAACCAAAAGGCTGCCACTCTAAAGATGTTGTTTTCATTTAATCATCTATTTTTGTAGAGACAAGTGTTTTTGTGTTCTTATTCAGTATGAGTCTTGTCAGACAGATGTGACAAGCAGTCTTTATTAGTTGACTCTTTCAATTTAACAGGGTAATTCATGAACTATTTCCATCACAAAAAAGAGCCTCAAACAGTTGCTGTTTCTTACATAGGAAATACGGGCAGTTGACCAGTGTGGGATTAGAAGTGAGAAGCTTTCAAGACCCACACAAGAAATAGCCTGTCAGTTAAACACGTTTTCTCCTTCATATGCTTTAAATAGGAAGTTGTTGTCATCAGCTTGTTGCTTTGAACGTGGAAACTATTTTATTAGCTTTGTGTGGTACTGAAATGCATTTCATCACGCCTCACTATTTAGATGATTTTCTGAATTTTTGTTGGTTGTCTTTCTGGGAAAGCCTACCTTTCCCAGAAAGACAACCCTCACTGTTCTCAAACACATATACAAATTTAAATGTGTCAAATTTAAATGACTCACCTTCATATCCAGGGTTAAAAACTGAAGCTTACACTTACTTTACCGCTTACTTAACCTAGCAATTTAAGGGGGAATAAATAGACTTTAAAATTCTATGACTAAAACCGAACATCTAAGACTTACACCAAAGCTGTACTATTACAGTAAAGAAATAATTGAGCGAACACAGACTGAGCAAACGCAAACTTGTTTTTCTTTATATATACACTAACATATACGGGAACTCCTTTACATTCAAGAGTTTTCCACCCGTCCATCAATATGCAGGTCAGTTTTTTTGAACGTAAAGCATCTCTTATCTCTCTCATTTAGATTTAACGCACATCCAGTTTTGCCTTAGTTAAGTTATTTGTTGGGACAATTCACCAGCTGCATTCGCATGTCCACAACAACTAAACTACTTTTTTAAACTTCAGTTTAGAACATTGTGAATTTTCTCCGTGGTTAGACACTAAAACATTTAATGTGATTGTTGACACAGAAAATTACATTTTAAATGCTCAGTATTGCAAACAAGGCACCATACCCTTTTAATTTATGCTGCACCTTACCTCCATATTACATGGGGAATTTTATGACGATAGCACCAATTTATTTTAGTGATATTGATTTGAAATTGGTCTTTTTTTTTCTCTAGTAAAGTAAAAAAAAGCATTTAGGAGTCAGAAGAGATAGCATTGGTAAACTAGAAACTGCATCCTAAGCAGTCCTTATAAACACTCAGTGTTGTTTGTTAATTTAAGTCATGCTGTACCACAAGTTACTGTAGCAGCTGACCCAGTGGATTTACCCTAAGAAGAAAACTAAATTACACCAATGAGATCAGTGATTTCAAGTGAATTTATTCAGCATGCTCACTCTGAGTCATATGGGGGAATTTTCCAGTAACTCAATGCCCTCTAGAGAAATCCATAAAAAAACTCACTCTTCTATCTGTGACTTTCTGTGCAGAGACCTAATCACATTTCTGTGAGCAGTCCAAAAAAGTATGAATATTCCCGTGTCACAACAAGCCTGTTAATCTCTGTGTACTCAAGTGTTTCACTGGACGTTGACCTATGCAGACACAGACGCACACCACCCAGCTTTAGAGCTCCTACTCTCATCAGCTGAGGCGCTGGCTCATCAGTACAGTTCTTGATGGTTTCCGGGTGGCTCTTTGAGCGGCATGATACGTTAATTCTGGGGTGGGTATTTTTCTTGTGTGAAGGTGGCTAATTTGTTTTTGCGCTTTTCAGATCTCCTTTTGATATCAGCTATGTGGCAAAGGGATTCATGACTCCATTGGTTCCCAAGATGCAGGGTTTGTTAAAGAGAAAGCAAAGATGCTTCCTGGAGGGAAAAAAGCATAAAAAGCTTGAATTAAAACAGCTAGAAAGAAGGAGGCAGCTGTTGTGCATTAATCTGAAAGCTAGTTTTCTCCCTCTTTACAAGATAGTCACTAAATCTATGCTTGACAGGCATCGTGAGACAGAGACCCCCCAGAGCGGTAACTTGATGTTCCTCGCTTGGAGAAAATTGGGTATCACATGTCAAGGACATTAAATGTCCCAGTTGTCAGTTATTAAAATATTGAGAACTAAGTTGTGTTGGAGTGGTTCATATCAGTGCAGCTCCTCACGAAAGTATTTATACATTTAATTATTTTTGTTGCATTACAACCACAAACATTGGATTTTGCGTAATACCCCACATAAAGTTGAATATCATCAGATATTTTAAAATGATACAGTGTTTTACAAATTATTTACAAATATTCTGAACTTGGACCTCACTCGGGGGGTTCAAATCTGTAGACTGGGCAACTATGGGTTGCACACAAGAAGCAATGCGTGTGCAAGCCATTAAGAGGACACAGCAAACATTTGAAAGAAGATGATCTGGTCAGATAAAACCAACAGCCAACTTTTTACCCTACATGTAAAACACATTGTGTTTGGGAAGACTTTGAGTATCCCCCTAAATGTACCATCCTTACGGTGAAACATTATGGTGGCAGCATCATGTTGTGGGAGACAGCGCAAGGGAGCTAAATACAGGCCCATCTTGAAGAAAGCTGCAAAAGACTTGAGAATTGGGGGTAGGTTCTCCTACCAGAGGGAAATCTAACTGAAATTAAGTTATTGTGCTTGTAGTAAAATGCAAAAGATTGAGTCTCTACATGGGAAAACCTTGTGGATGTCTAAAAATAATTCCAGTGAACACACACAATGCTTTAGATATTTTTTTTGTTTGAGGAAAAAATTTGAAAATTTCAAATGATTCCACATTTCCAGTATTCATTACTTTCTCTGTCGGATAAAAATTCAACATACAACCTTGAAGCTTGTTTTTGTAACCTGACAATATATGAAATGTTCAATGGGTGTGAGGACTTTTGCAAGTCAGTGAGTGTAGATTTATCGTGTTTTTTTATCTTTCAAATGATGTTAGGGGGAAGTGAGAGCAACAGTCAAAACATTGTAATTTTAGCCTCTTTTTCTCTTCCTCTGATGAGTCCCGTGAAGATACCACTGGCGCTCAATTAGAAGGGGGAAGTGCAGGTATGCCTGGAATCCTTCACTTTCTCCTTTTAGCCGTTCTAGGAAATTAGTAGAGGGGGTTCTGCTCAGACAGACAGACTAGGGGGTGGGCCAGAAAACACACACAGAAACACACACTTGCACATAAACTCACTAAATGTGCCCAAAGCAGTCTGTGTCAACCCGCAGATGAAGGAGGGGGCTTAAAAAAAGTCATTCTAACACTTTTTTTTATCTCTTTAAAGCAATAAAATATACTGGAGTGTTGAGCTGGAGGTGGATAAATGCTGCAAAACATATTCTATCGCACTAATGAAAACTTTACATTATTTATTTTTAATTTTTTTTACGGTAGAAGAGATCCATAAACCCTGGAAACAGGGTGAGTGGAAATGTACTGGCTTTATAGAAAAGAGGGAGAGTGTGAAGCCTGAATCTGACTGGAGCCTCTGATTAACTGCCTTGGGTACATAAACAAGTATACATATTGCTGTTGCTATGCAAATAGTTTTGCAATGACATACAGGGGCCTGTATAAGAGCAGGAAATATAAACAGTTCTTGAGCCAATCCTTCCTCTTTACCACAGAGTTTCTTGTAAAGGATGTAAATGTAAAAACGCTGAAAAATATATTGTCCTTTTCTGTGGAGATAACTTTGGTGAGGAAAGGAGGTTGTTGAGGGCAAAGAGAAAGAAGAGAGTTGATAACTTCAGACATTCTTCAATTTACAACATTTTGTGGATTAATCATAATTTTATGTGATAGACTGACTCAAAGTCATGCATAAATCTGTAGTGGCAAGAAAAGTATATTTAGTCTTCAACGTTTTTTGCAAATAAAAATCTGACAAAATATAGTCTGCATTGTGTTTAGTTCCTTTTTACTTGTATAATCTTATCAAGGTTTTATATTAATATTTGTCAAAGTTTGTAAATTCCAATTAAATTTGCCACAGTGCAGTGCCTGAGGAACAATCTGGGGCTAAGCGTCTAAGGGACACTGGTAGTCTGTGTGATTGAAACTGGGGAAATTATTTAGGTGGTGAATTACCGTATTTTTCGGACCATAAGGCGCACAGTGAATTAACGTGTCTTTGTGCACATATAAGGCGCACCGGATTATAAGGCACACTAAATATTCTTCCCAAGTGTGTAATATCACTCTGCCCGTTCACCTATACAGCTCTCTCCTGAGAGAGAGAGAGAGAGAGCTATCCGTCTCTGTCGGGAGGACAGAGTAGTTGGACTACACTGCCCTGTTTCTAACATAAGGCCAAAATAAACGTAACTTTTATATTGAATTAACTTACTAGGTTTATTGTTGCTAGCGCATACTCGGGGCACGGACTGCCTAAAGGCTTCCACATACTCGGGTGCACTGTGCTCATACTGTGAGCACTGACTCTCCGCGGGCGTTTTACCCTTCGTAGTCAAGCGTACTATTTCCCACATTTCTTGTGGCAAATTCCTACAATTCCCACACTTTCTGCAAGTGGGACGAAGCGACGGAACGGATGGTAAAATGTGTGATTAGCTAGCTGAGCACCTAGAGCCGTTTCTTTTCCAGCAGGCTCCCACCGCACTCCTGTTTGTGAGAACAGAGAGGGACTGTGATGCCGCTCGTCCTTGCGACTGCCTGCTTGGAGCAGCTCAGTGTATCAAGCTCGGTGTCACATATAAAACATTTAGATGTAAAGACTTCTTACCTTCGAGAAGTTTATAGTGTGATACGTACCTGTATGCGCGGAGTATGTCTCGAGTACGCACGGACCTCCGCGGAGTGAACTACCCCAGAGTATGAGGGGCCTTTACGTGAATGCACTTTTAGTTTCGACATTACAGTCAGGCAGTCTTGTAGACTGCTCAGGGGTCCGATTAGGTAGTGACACACTGTACCGTAATGCTCCGAATATCCATTGAGCGGAGTGGCGTACTTACACATGTTCACAGATTTTTGAGCGCATTGTACAACATAAACTCAGTAAGCACAACTTTAATCATATCTATAAGGCGCACAGGGTTATTAGGCACAACATACATTTTTGAGAAGATTTAATGATTATATAGATAGCATATATATGCATGGTCCTCTTGAATCCTTATTGAATATGTTGTATTTTGTCTTCTTTGTGGTCATTTGTACATGCAAACCTGAAAAATTCAGATATTTTTTTTCCTGCCCTGTGAAACCCACAAGACCGGAAATGTGACAAAAATATTTCAAAAGAATAAAAATGTTTTACTGACGCTGTGTTACTTATTTGCTATGAAGTGCCTGACAAATGTAGACAATGGATGGATGCAATGAGCCCCAGGGTACTCCCAGTTTTTCACATAATACTATATAGTTGCATCTGAAATATGTGGTGAACGTTCTTTGTTTTAGGAAAAGTCCAGTTTTCCTTTCACTGAATGACCCTCATAATGCTGCTCCTGCTTTTATTGCCCCAGCTTTGGGTCACTGCAATCCATTATATGTTGGCATGGGCCAAACGGAGCTGATTCAGAGTGCTACAGCCAGGTTTCTGAGTGGTAGGCATAAACAGAAACATATTACACCAGTTCTGGCAGCATTACACTGGCTTCCTGTCTGAACTGCAATTAACTATGAAATCCTGCTACCCAAATGCCAAGGGCACCAACTTCTCTGTCAAACCAGTTGCTTTCATATTCCCTGGGTTGCAGGTCTTTCCAGATTTATTTCCAGGGCTGGTTTTCTAAAAATTCCCCTTCTAAACATCCTTGTCAATATAACTCTTTTTTAAATTTTGACTAAGAACATCTGCTGACTGGATTTTTTGCTTGCTTACAGTTAGAAAGGGCTAGTTAATTCTCCTCTATGGAGAATTTAAAACTTTTTCAGTTCTTATCTTTATAGATTAATAAACTGACTTTGGTTATTCTCCCATTCAGATGGCAGAGGACATTTTCCCGAGATGCACTAATCTTAAGCATACACTAAGGCAGTGGCTGTCAAATTTTTTTCAGTTGCGCCCAATTTAAGAAGTAAAAATTTCAGGCCCCCTACATCCCAACAAAATGGATCAACCATGTAACTTTTAGAATTTTCTGTTTTAATGCATTAAAGCTGTCATTCTAAAGGCATACCCAGAATCCCTTTTAAAACATGATAACATATATATGGGATCAGATGGTTTCTAACAACGAGAATGTTTCAACATTGCCACACTTTTTGAACTAAATAGGCTTTGGGTGACGGTGGCGCAGGAGTTAGGGAGTTTGCCCTGCAATTGGCGGATAGGTAAGACACTTCACCCGAATTGCCTACTGCCGTTGGTCAGAGCCTCTGTCAGTCTACCCCAGGGCAACTGTGGCTACTAACATAGCTCACCACCATCAGGTTGTGAATGGGTGAATGACTGACTGTAGTGTAAAGCGCTTTGGTGTCGTCAGACTGGTTAAAAGTGCTATACAAGTACAAGCCATTTGCCATTGACCTTATATATATAATATTAACAACAATATAAATGGCTTTTAGCCTGACTCGTACCTGCAGTCAACTTTTAACTGGCTATAAACCTCATATGGCAAAAATAATATCAAGCCATTATTATTAAAGATAAACTTCAGTTACATTACTTTTTGTACTTTTTTAGGAGTTAATTAATAGTATTCGCTGGACACTGGTGCAGACTGAACAGCAGGGGGTGCTGTTGCTGTTGCCGCATTTATCCAGGGCTCACACTCCCTACGGTGCGTTACGGTCCTGATTCAGTTCCGGTTTGCCACAAACTGCCACTCACACTGCTCCTAGGGAAACAGAGGCCAGATGCAACTCCAGATGCGACCCCAGATGCGACTCCAGATGCGACTGTTTGTGAGAACAGAAGTTCACACGGTCCTTTCTGTTCATATCCCTCATAAATGATTAAAAGACAGCGGCGCACGGCCTCGGTAACCGGACCCGCATCCGCATGTAACTGATGTGAGTGAACACATAGATTTTTTATTATTTGGGTTCCTTGCGGCGCCGCAACTGTAACTGCACTGTATTCAGTGTGAGCCCAGAGTGAGCCCGGGGTCAGAAAGCTTGCATTTTCCGGACTAAAAAAGGCAAGGCTTTTCTTGGGCCTCCCTGCAGTACCTCTATGCCACCTTAGGGGGTGCCTCCCACTATTTGAGAAGCACTCAACCAAGGCAACCAGTACCAGAACTATTTACTGTTTTGAAAATTGCTTCTGAATTGCTACTGAATATCACAACTAAAAGGAAGAACTTCTGACATTTTTAGTATCTTCAATCATAATTCCCTCAGGGAAAATTCATCCTTCATTGTCATCAACTATGTTTTTATTTTCAGAGTATATTTTAGTGGAAAAAATGCCCCACTAAAAAGGATTTTGAAAATGATATGCAAGAAAGATGGCTTTATACTAATTTACAGGTTCGGGGTTTTATTTTGGGCTGTTCGTGCAAGGAAGTTATTTGATTTTGTGTAAATAAACAGGGAGATTTTCAAGAATCTTTTATTGTCACCATGTTTTAGCATGGACAAATTACCTTTTAAGAAGACACCATCTTAGGACACACACAAATAACATGACACATATACAAAAAAGACCTAGTATTTACAGTGTTTTAAGTTTTTTTAGTCCTAATATGAAAAACTCCCCACGCACTCCTCGGTTTGTCTTTGATTTTTATTGATGTATACTCCATTGGGCATCCTCAGTATAAATACTAAACACCATTATTGATCACATTGTCTTACATTGCTGCTGCATTTTGTCGTTTTCTGTTTGAAAAAAGAAACTATGCATAAATGACCTAAGAGGACCATGCTCCATATGATTAATCAACCAGTTAGAAAATTAGGACTATGAACAAACTTGTCATTATTTGTTCAGTTCAAATTGTAGCGTCCATCGCAGAACAATTAATGTGTTGCATGTTTCCTTCCTTCCCTTTGCTATTGACATGTGTTTTCTAACCTATGCAGCTCATAAAGACCCTTTAATGCAATGAAGGGAATTAATAAGACAAAAAGCATTGTTGTAAGCAGGCAATCTTTGTTGTAAAAAGATCAGTTAATTTTGTGTGTGCCTCTTTGTGCAGGTGGATCTGATGAAGAATATCAGTAAGATCCCGCAGCCATTTCTCTATACCAGACATGTTCACTTCCTGAACTTTACCAGGTACAGTGGAGCAGCCCCAGACCGAAAGGCTAACCCCCATTCTTTTTTAATTTTGCTCAGATATGCAGACCCTCTGCAGTTATTGCTTACTTTCTTATTTTTCTCAGGTTCAGGATAGAGCAGCCTGTCTATATCAACATAATCCGGGATCCCATAAGCCGGTTCCTCTCCAACTATTTCTTCCGTCGCTTTGGTGATTGGAGAGGGGAGCAGAACCACCTCATACGAACACCAGGGATGAAAGATGATGAGCGATACTTGGTGAGTCCTGTGTTTTCAGCAGACGAGACTTTAACAAGGTTTCAGCTAAAGGCCTAAGCTTCACAACACAGTTCAATTTGTGGGTTTGCGATTTTAAACTCTATTCTTATAGGTAAGGTCAGCTCGTTCATGGCCCTCTGATGCTAAAAAACTGAGAGCAAAAATCTTGTCTGATAAAGAGCTTTGTGGTTGAGTCGGAGAATGCGTGCAATCCCTGGGGACATGTTTTCTTATCTTGCCAATCTTAGCCATATCCTTAAACTATAAAGTTTACAGCTAGGTTTGGCTTTGAAAACAGTCGCAGGGAAGCTTTTTCTATGAATACCAAGGAAGTGTTCTTTTGGCAGATGTAGAAACGCTAATTGATCAGTGTTTTACTGCATGTGTTTGCATGTCCTCAGAAACAGAAATATATCCATTGCTGCCAATGCTGCAGGCTGATGAGGTTTGAGCAACTAGCAGGGACAGATTTTCTGAATGTGCAAATATTTTTGCAGTTTCCACCATAGAATCAAGTTCCCTTTGATTCATGGTGGGTTGCAAGATGCTGCTCGTCTATTTTTAATTTTATTTTATTGTTTTGGTGAATCGCCTAACTGATGTTTAGTTGCATTCCCATTGTTTCTGAGTGCAGTGCAGTGCCTTTGTTGCATGGAGTCGACTATCTTCTTACACATTTGACCTGGTATTCTAACCCAGCACAGTTTTTTCTTTAAATTTCCTTGCATTTCTTGGAAACAGCATGTTTGCTATAACTCCATAAATTTCCTTTTGAGTTAAGGCCATTTTAGCTAAACAGCCTACTGTTTTCTTCACTTCTTTTTGTGTATCAACCTCTTCAATTAACTTTTTAATCAAAGCACCCTGTTTTTCTGAACAATTTCTGGAACAACCCATTTTATTTAAATTTACAGAATTGAATGCACTACAAGCCAGTATATGCAACATTTGCTGCCTTCGTCCTAAAATGTGGGCCACCTGATTGAACGCCACACTGCTCTTATATAGAACCCCTTTCAATGAATGAAACTATTACTAACAGAAAATCAGCAGTAAGTTGTTTCATTATGTTTTACGTTTCTCTACTACATCTACTAAAAAGCTATACGCTTTGCAGAAATTAGATTTCCACCAAAGCAGTCAAGGTATGAGAAACATGCATTTTGTTCATTTTAATCCACAAAACTGATGAGCTTATTTGCAAAACAATCAACTGGGGCCGTTGAGGAGGAACCCAATTCTGTTACCATTTTGTTTTAATCCTCCGTTTTTTATTGATTATTAAGGTGTCTATTTGTAGTCATATTTAATGAGTAGCATTTCTCTTCTCTGCGTGTCATCCCAGCCCCAGGCCCATTAACTCTCCTATTGACATTGGCAAGATCGATTTTACAGATACTTGGTATTTGAAAAGCTAATGCATTCAGAATGTTTGACACACTGCTGTTGCATGCTTTTGTGGTGAGTGACTCTTTCTTACTTGGCAGTAACAGTGCTTCTCGCTAGGGTTCAGTGGTATCAAAACACAAGGCTCTACTGAGACATGAACTGAAATAGACATACTGTCTGATTCCAGTGCGGCGTCCATGTAAACTCTAATTATGCAATGCTTTGACACTAAAAGGTCTTTGGAGATGTTCCACAATCGGGAAATAACAACAAAACAAAATGCTGGAACCTTTAGGGCACAGGAACCTTTAGGGCGCAGGAACCTTTGGGGCGCAGGAACCTAGTGAACGCAGGACCCCTTGTGAACGCGGGAACCCAGTGAGCGCAGGGAGAGCGCCGGAACCTTATGAGCGCAGGACCCTCTGAAAGCGCAGGAACCCTTAAGAGCGCCGGAACCTTTGAGAGCGCCGGACCTAGACGAACCAGAAGCGGGCGTCGCGGACGGCGACCCCGGCAGACGAACCAAAGGCGGGCATCGCGGACAGCGACCCCGGCGAGACGAACCAGAGACGGAGCATCGCGGACAGCGAACCCGGCGAGACGAACCAGCGGAGACGTCGGACTGGGGAAGCGGAGTAGAATCCTGCCAGCTCCTGCACCAAGCTCTGTGTGTGCCCGGGTTCATCCTTTGGCCGGCTCGTACTGTCATGATTTGTCTTGGATGAACCCGGACACAGCACGCACACACAGAGCTGGCTTCGAGAGTTTATTGCAACAACGGGTAGTGGAAGATGAGAGCCAGAGTCAGTTTACCAGACGGAGTAGTAGGGTGCAAGAGCTGGCTGACGAGAACAGACCGGAGCAGACAGAGCAGGATCTGGAGACGGACAGGAACTAGACAGGCGTGATGTTCGGATGACTGAAGACGAGCCGGCAACCAGGAACAGACTGAGGTGAGTATATAAAGGGGTGTTAACAGGTGGAGCCAGTCATAGTATTAATTGCGGCCTGACAGGTGATCCTAATCAGGGCTGCGCTGGGAAAGGAGGAGGCAGGAAATGTCCAGAGTGCAGCCATCAGGCTGCATCATGACAATCTTTAATGTTGAAAATTAAGATACATTTTCTTAGAATAAGGATCATCAGAATCTAATCTTAGACAAGCATCCTTGAGCGTTTACAAGAATCATTTAGCGTTGCTAAAGATACTGTCTTATGCAAAAGCAACCCCCTTAGAAAATGTTTCATGTGATGATGGGCCATCACAACCTGATATTGACCCTCATGTGAAATTGTAACAAACCCAGGTAGTATTGTTAATTATAGAACTGATCTACAACATGACAGACTGTGTACCTGCTCGCTGGCATACTTAGATGTTTATCCCTGTAGGAACAGGATACAGTTACTTCATCATTTTTGTGTCTTTATTGGGGACAATGAGGCTTTGAGGCTTCCTTTCATTCAAATTCTGTGTCTATCCATTGATATAGTTTGGGACTATAACTATTGTGGGGTTTATTGTCCCATAATTCCCCAAGCAAGCATGAACATGCATTCATCTCACAGTCAAGGGTCATTCTCGAAGGCTAACAAGGGTAGCAGTGAGCGTGAGCCTTTCTTGAGTCAGACCTGGTGTAATTAACTGCTGCACTGTTCTCCCTGGAGTGAGAGCATGTGAGTTGAGTTATTAAAGTATGCAGACCACAGGGGCCCCTTCCTACAGTTTAAGGGGAGGAGGAAGCTGTGTTGTTATATAAACTTACCTGTGTTTTCAATGTACTCTGTGTGTCACTGTGTGTTACATATTCTTGCTTAAAGGACAGGGTTATCAAGTGTGTGTTGGGTGTATCTAGTTCTTGCTGTGTTTTTTTCCCTCTTAGAAACACATAACTTTTTTGAGTTTTTTCTGAGCCTGTGCCTACTCACAAGATCAACCTAAAATACAGGGGGAGGGAACCTGACATTGTGGATGGGAAGATGTATGGAGCAAAATACGGGGTAATATTTGAAGAAAACCTGTTAGAAGTTACAACAACCTTACGACCAGTGTGAAAGTTCACCAAGCAAGACAATAAAATAAATTGTTTCAAAGGATGTTCAACTGTAAGAATGGCTCAGCTATTATTATTTACAGACATTATATCCCATCTGAGTGAGCTTTAGCAATTTTGCAGACAATTATGGGCACAAAATGTTGTTTCTAGATGTGGAAAACCAGCAGAGACATATCCTGAAATGACTTTAATGCAAATCTTTCTGTAATGAATCACGGCAGCGGAACCAGAATTCAGCCAGACCAGCAGAGGTTCTTAGATAAAAGGAATTTATTAAACAAAAAGCAGAGTAACACCAAAAAGTGACCAAAGAATCAAAAGACTACAGAAAAACATCCAGAGCTTTGTGGGAACAGAAACTGACAGGTAACATGACTAAATAGCTCTGGAACTCTGAAGGGAAAGACAGGGTCAAAAATCCAAAAACAAACCCAGACAAGAGATCAGTATATGACTCACCCTCAACCATGACAAGACTACCTGGCACTGAACAAAGGAGTGAAGCAGGAATAAATAAGGGACTGAGCAGGTGAACAGAGTAGAAACCAATTAGAGAAAACAGGTGGAACTAATCAAAGGAAGGGAAGTGAAGCTAAGATGGACTGAACAGAACACAAGCATATAATGCAAACTAGAACTAATACTAGGATAAGAACCATGACAAAGTACAGAATATAAATCACTAAGACTAAAACTCATGACAGGATAAACTACAACCATACACAAGCTATAAAAGAATCCAAACAAGACAGCCTAACTGATTAAAAAACAAACCAAAACAAAACCCAGAATATGACACTTTCATCAAATTCATTGCTTGTATAGTGACAAAATATGAAGTTTTTGTAGGGGTTTTGAAAACTTTTGCAATGCACTTTCTATTTCAGTATCGAGTTTTGCAAGAGATTAGAAGATAGACGTTGTTGAGAGTGCGGGAACCCTCAGCATCAATCAGCATGCTTCCTAGGCCATGTCAACAAACACAGTTCAAAGCCGTATTGGATGTATCATCCTCATCCCACGCCTGTAGTGTGTTAGCCCTCCCTGCACTCCCCCAGGCCATATTTGAAATGTATCAATGAAAGAGCGCTGTCAGTCTGCTCACAGGGACCGAATCAAACCCTATGCACATGTTCCCGAGACATTCCTGTGGTCGAACTGGATTTTCCGTGGGTCTCCACACCTCTTTTTACATACACGTACGCTGTGCTATACAAAGTGATGCAGTGCTCACTTGAACTCATGACATATGCACAGCTGGGCTCAGATAAACATGTTGCATTTGGGGACATTCATGATCTGTCACAAATACCACAAATTTGGAGCCTTTTATTGATTTAGGTGAGACATGAAATTACAACTTGTTTCTAATCTCTCAGATTACTTGCCCATTTGCCTGTTTAGGTTGACTTTAGTTTATAAGCCAGACAAATATAGAGGGTGTAGCTCATTTTGAGCCATGTGTAAGTAATCGTCTTACCTTGTGAATTCTCAAAGGAACAAGAAAAATAAAAATGTATGCTGAAACCCAGATCAGGTCTCACTGTTGAAGGATACTGTCCAAACACAAGAGATTCCCACGCTAACGGAAAAAGGATCTGCTGCCAGTTCAACTCTCACATACAAAATTCTTGACGAAATAATTGCACAAAGTGAGCGGCCTTACTGACATAAATCATGTCTTAACAAGCCCTGATTGTAGAAAGACTTAAGGTGTCTATTATGTTTTCTCCCTGATTGCCTAATGTGCAACCAACTCACAAAACTTGCTTGTTATTAATACCAGGTGCAAATTCAATATTTCATACTCATTCAATATATGGTCCTTTTTGTCCTCAAAAATTACAAAATAACTAGTTCTGTGGAACAGCCAGTTAAAGCAAGAATGCTTTTTTTTTTGTTAGGACTTTGAATTTACAGTGTTGAACGAAGGCAAAGAAAGCTTCTTCAGTTTCTCCTTCTTAAGGATATCTTGATGCATCAGTTTGATGCATGATATATAACTGTATGAGTTTTGTTCAAAAAGCTAAAGCCGCCTCATCAATGTTATTAAGATTGTTTATCTTTGACTACCGAATCTCTGCTTTCTCCTTCACCAACAGTTGCCTGGAGATATTTGAGCACAGTGCTGGGCAGGTCACATGACACAGACAGGGAGCTGCAGCAGCCAATGTCTTTCACTATTAATGTCATTGTAAAAGGTGAAAAAACACCTACATTGTTGAGAAAACACATATTTATTGGCATAAACATATGTAAGGGTTGTAATACAAGTTAATTGCTCCTGACTTAAGACAATGACTATTAAAAATTGGTAATGCAAAGCAGCAGGTATTGAAAGGTATGTTTTGTCTGCAATTTTAATACAGATTTTTTTTTAAATGCCCTCATTCTCTTAAAATTAAGACCACAGCCGATTTATTATTAGTTCAAACCTACTGAAAAAGAGTATATGATCAAATATGACCTGAATTGCACAGGGCTGCAGTGCTTTCAAGAGCTTCCCACTTATTTGCTCCGCTGATCACCAGGAAGTCTTATTTCCTGTGCGCAACCTTACTTAGAATAGTCTGTCATAAAGTTCACACAAACCCCTCAGCTGCTCGCTGAATCAGAAACACACCGGTCTACAAAAAATGTAGATATCTTAGTTGGACATTTTCACGCTAATAGTATAATCTTAGTTTTTTTTTTTTCATTTCCATCTGTTGTATAACTAGTAGAGGAGATCAACTAACCTTCTGAGTTTCTTCCTTTATTTTCCAGGCAAGTGATGTTTTGGGGTAGTGTTTTCTTGTGAAGGAAAAATAATTCCATTCTATATTACTTAACTTTTGGAAATCAATAAACTCGCCAAAGTAAACCCTGTTCATCCAAAGGTCCTTTGCATCATGCCCTCATCAGCAGCCACTGGAACAGGGAAAGCCCAGACTTCTGCTTCTGTCTACTCAGCTACATCCCTGTGAAGGAATGTCTCCCTCCGTGCTGACTTTGATATATCACTCGTTTTAGCTTTGTTATGACAAAACTTTCAGGAGGGATGCTCAAAAGAGCCAGCTTTGATGACATCATTACAGTCCCATCTGTTTTGATATAATAGGCCTGTCATCACCCAGTGTCCCATGCTGGTAGCATGCAGTGCCTATCTGAGCATTGTTTTGTTTTTTTGGTACATACTGTCGAGTAACGCTTCCTAGAGTGTACAGTCAATCTTCATGTTCAATCCATCTGCATGGAAACAATTGTTTCCACGCATAATACGTACGTCACCTGACATGGATTTGACTCCTGGTCCCACCGCATTCAGTGGCTGGCCAGCTTCACTGCTTCATGTGTGTTTTTAATCTTTGTTCACTCTTTCCACTTCTCATTATTTAATGACTACCACATTCAGGAGAAATTCACAACTCTCTCTGATCACTACAGGTCTGACGTCTAAACTGTATGTAAAAAAGCTTTTCATGGGTGTTTTAGTGAGCTATTCTTGTTGCTTGTGCATTGCTTACAGTGGTACAACATGAATTTGCGCATGTAGCGCCTTAGCACGGAGAGCGGCTGAAGGGGCTGACCTTATCTTCTTGCACATAATGTTGTTTGGCAATGCCCTTTGACCAGATGTCAGGAAGACTGGTTTTATGAAAGTGAAGAGCTCCCTCTAGCGGTTAGAAACTGCCACTAATCACGAAATGACTCAAGGTAGAAAAAAAGGTGCTGCAGGATTAAGATTATTGTTGTGTTTTGTTTTTGTCTGCTTTCAGGATATAAACGTGTGCATTCTAGAAAATTATCCTGAGTGCTCCAATCCTCGAGTTTTCTACATCATCCCCTACTTCTGTGGACAACATCCTCAGTGCAGGTAGAATTACAGCTTTGGTAATATTTTACGTAACTCCTTTGATATGATTAAGCATGACTATTCCCTTTTATTACCTGGATGTTTCACAGAGAGCCTGGTGTGTGGGCTTTGGAGAGGGCCAAGCAGAATGTACTAGAGAACTACCTCCTTGTTGGGATCTTGGAGGAGCTGGAGGATGTTCTGCTCATGCTGGAGAGGCTCTTACCCCATTACTTTTCTGGAGTTCTCAACATTTACAAGAGTCCAGGTCGGTGCAACCATGCTGATAAATGTCATTCATTTTGTTATCCTTAAAGAAGGACAAGAAGCACAGACTCGAGTTCCAAATATAAACTGTATGCCACAGGCTTTTTGTATTGAATTTGGGCATGTTGCTCATAATATTAAATTGAGAAATAGGTTTTAAAAAAGGCTAAAGAAAAAAAGATAAAAGAAAGAAAGAACCCAAAAGAGAGGAAAAGTTACCAAAGAATATTGATCTTGTGTATCAAATACAAAACACAGGCATCCATTCAGAAAACAATCGCTATCATATAAGAAAATAGTAATAGCAAAGTCTTCAGCTCGAAATGTAAGTTCAAAAGGTGATGATTTTACAATATCTCCAGAGTAATAATGAGGAATCGAATGTCAAGAGGGATATTGCCTGACATAAGTAGCGTTATACGTAAACTACTGATGTCAGGGATTTAGAAACACAGTGTAGTGAGCCCAGTCTTCCTATAATTTACCGCAGTGGTAAATGCCCACTTATAAGGAAACATTGTATTTATGCTCCTGTTATGACCAGCATTGTTACTCTAATGCCCACTGGTGTGTGTCAGGACCCCAATTTTCCCCACAACTTTGTCACCAGTAAAACCTATTAGTGATCCATTTAGGAGTTATATAAAACAAAGTTGCAGTGAATGGAAGTTTCTAAAAGTCTCACTTTTTTCCACATAATCATTCTATGCCTATTTCCTCTAAGGAGTTTACGTGCACTACAGTAAAGTAGTTGGCAAAATGTTGTTCCGAGGAACCTAATCTATCAATTCACTGTAGCTGTGGGAGTCCGTCTACACTTGATTTTCTCACATGTTGTTTGACTCAAAAAAGCTACTCCACATTAGTGCTACACATAAGTTTAAAGGATGTTAAAAAGATACAAACTGCAGTCAAACACACATGTTCATTTCGCTCAGACATAAGCTGCTCATGCAGCTAATTATTGTGGGGAAAACTATGTCAGTAGTAAGAAAGTAGAAACCATGGCTAATGAAGGCTTTTGACTTTTATGCTTCCACATCTGTGGTTCTCTCAATGAACTGACTGCCAACTGAATTTGAGTTACCTCAAGTTGCTGTGGCATAAACTGTTGGTTAGCATTTTTCTCATCCCTCAGCATTTTTTTTTTCTTTTTGTGAATCGAATAACCCGCATAGACAATTTTTGCTTATTCCAGTGGGAAAACAAGAGGGTGTGGAGAAATCCACCTTGTATGTCTGTTTAGCTCCAGGAAGCACATTCATGTTTCCTGTGTAGGGGACCTTTTGAGGGAAAGAGAATCTGCTTACTCCATTCCATTCCTGTGTTGCCAGTAAATGACTATGGATCCATTCAAAATGTTCACCTCAGATCTTTTTTTAAAATCAAAGAAACATTTTATTTCCATCCACAATGCACTGTTGGGCTTTGCTCTTCCATACACTCTATCATCATCCATAGATGGTAATCCTTTTTGTGGGTAAGGATCCAAAGGGCTCCATTTTCAGATGTGGGTTTTAAAATTGCTTAACTGCTTTGAAAACAGAAAGCATGATGTTAATTTAATTATGTTTCAAAGTTTTGAGATTTTAAAAAAAAAATTGTCTCATAATATATATTTTTCCCCCTTAATGCGTGCTTAGGAAGTGGCGGAAAATAGTTTTGTGTACTTACCTTAACACGTGTGAACACTAAAGTCTAAGCGTGTATATTTTCAAAAAATCATTGAAACTATATTAACCGATTTGTCTTTTTTCCCCTTTTCCCATCAAAGAATATCGGAAAATGGGGAACCTGACCGGCACGGTCCGTAAACATACTCCTACCCTGGAGGCCCTGCAGGTGCTCTACCACCGCATGCGGTACGAGTATGAGTTTTACGACTTCATCCGTGACCAGTTTCACCTCATGAAGAAGAAAATTGGGCTGAGGTCCACCTCCCGTCCTCCAGCCTACCCGCCTGGTTTCCTGCGTGAACTGGCCCTTCGAACGCCAGAACCTTTAGACGAAGATGAGGAGCTGGACTCAGACCTGGAGGATGCCAACAGCTGGCTGGTCCATCCCTGAGGACTGTGGAAACAGTGGATGAAGCCAAATAAAAGAGTAGGCTGAAACTGGCTAAAGCGGCCAGAGGAATTGTGACAGTTTTCCCCCACCTTTTGAATGTTGGCACCTTTATTTTGAAGAGTTCAGTTTTCAGTCTTCAAGCTCTTATTATGAAAGGCCCAGCACTTTGGACCGGAGCATCCGAAAGAAACAAAAATGATCTATTTAAAAGCTGTCCAAGGACAGACGGGAATAATAATAAGCTCAAATTATTTTGTGATTTGTTTTTATTGGGGCTTGTTGGGAGGCTTTTATGATCTTAACTGTTGTAATCTCCAGGAGAGATTAGCGGAAAATTAAATGTGTTGGGTAATACACTAAATGTGGGAGAGGACTTCAAAGACATTTCCCATTCGGGCTTTTCTTTTATAAAAGTCCTGATGTTATAAACGCTGGATTGGGGAAATGGATTACAAATATGTGCCATAAGTATTATATGTATATTAGCTGTCCAGGACTGTTACAAGTGCCAAATCGCGTTAGGATTTCCAGTAACCGTGACACAGGAAGCTTTATGAGCACAGGTGGTAGCAGTTACACTAAGTTAAGTCAGTTGTTTATAACATTTTAAGCTATTGTAAAATGTTATAAGGTATGAATGAGGGTTAACCATACACATCTGTTATGAATTCAGAGAATTCCACCTAGATGTGCATGAATCACTGAGTTTGACCTAGCCAACAGAGTGTTTTAGTGTAGATTTGTTATTTGGAAAATAACAGTATGGCAAGGGTTATGAGTCACATGCTAAAAGCATTTAGGGAGCCTCATTTGTAATCCAAAGGTGAAACAAAATCGGAGTTTACCAAATAACAGTGTTCTGCTGCAATGCTTTTTAAAACTGTATAAATATCCTGCAGGTTTTTGTGAAATAATTCTACATGGACATCTGTGGCAAAATGAGGGGTTTGATCAAAACTGGGCAACATTTTACCTTTAATTCCTTCTTGATTTTGTACTGTCGAATGATTTTGCACTTTTCTTGCAAAGTATGAACGTGTTTGTGCTTTTGTTTATTCTAAAGAGATAGTATTGAATTTCTATCCTTGAAAAAGGTTATAATCAGTTAGTATCTTGCCCACAGTTAATGACTCTCTTGCATCTTCATTTACAACAGCTCGAATCGCAAAATCATCAAAAAAGTTTATCGGAACACTGCTTTGGAGACCTTCAAACCATCCTTAGATATGCTTTGTATGGTTATTTACAAAGGAGATGATTTACTTTATTTATTTAAACAAGAAAATGGAGGTCAGAGATTCTGCATCACCAATGGTCTTCTTGGGTAAACATGCACTGAGATCAGAACATGTTAAGTTTCCAGATAGAGTAACTCATAAGAAAAAGTAAATGGAAGTAAAACGCTAAAGTCTGGAGGTGGCTTAAGTTTTTGTTGCTCAAACTCGTACCTCAATTTCACATATTAATAAACCATAATACCCCAGTGCAAGTTTTTTTTTATTTTTTTAGATGTTCATAAAATAGCTTTTGCATAAACCCTTATGCTGTTTTTGTGACTGGAGGCTATTGAAGGTAGTAGAAGTCCACTTTAGTCATTAGCGCTCTAGGACTAGCAGTTAGCTTCAGCCTACAGTACCAGCTAATCTGGGTTTATACTAAATGAACACACTAAGAGAGTTATCCACTGCAGGAAAGATGTTAACTGCTTCAGACCTTTGAACAGAAACACATTAAAAAATTCAGAACTTTAGTACCTATTTAAATCAGCAAGCAAATAATTTTTTAATCATTTTACAATAGCTACCGCTAGCAGTAGTGTAAAATCCACATAGCCATAAACTAACAAATCAACAACCCTCCTAATGTCCATCCCCTGTCCTCTTGTTATTGTTACATTTATGTTTTCGGTATTTTATTTCCTATCAATTTAATTTATTATATTGTAATCATTTGCTTTCAAGATAAAATTCTCAGGAAGGAAAACAGTGTTGAATACCTTTACCATCTGTATTGTGTTTTGTCAAGGGGATGAAACTGTACATGCCATGTCTATGTCTCCAGGGGAAAACTGATTAACGGCAAATACATTTCATCATTCAAGGTCTTTCAAATAAATGCCCTCTGACTTTTGCAGCTAATCTGCCTGATAACATAATTTTGCTCAAGCTAGTAGCTATTTGTTGCTGTGCACCTTTCCCAGATTGCTGGAGCTCATCTCGTTTTACCTAAGCCCTTCCATGCAACAAGACATCCAGTTGTATGGATTTTATCTCCCTCTGCAGGTCAGCTGCCTCTCTCTTCACAAAGAAGAGATAACCTCTCCATAATACCACTTCATTTTATTTTCCCTCCGGCTCTGCTAAATTTATTTCTAAATTTGAAGGAAGGACAGCGTTTTATATCATGAAATTTTTTTTTAACTAACTTACTTTTACACTAAATAAAAATACTGGAATCAAAATGTACGAGAGATAAATATTTAAAATTCTGAATGTGGTTTAAGTTGCCAGTTTCGAGATAGCTTTACTTGGAAATCTTCCATTATAAATAAACAGGTATTATGTGGTTGAGCTCAATGAGTAGAGGGTCTTTTCAACACCAGATTTAAAAAGGACAGGTCATTTAACCACTGGGGATGAATTGGAGGGGCTTTTACCTTCCAGTTTCACAGAAGAAGAGCAGAAAGAATAGAGAAAAACAAATGATGAAGCATTGACTTTGCCTAAGAAGAAATCAGGGGTTGTCTTTGCTAAAGTACCAAAAAGAGTCACTGGGTTTGGTTGAGATTCTTTAAAATGAAATTCATAGTTTGCAAAAAGGTGCTTCCAGTATTTCTGAAGACTAGGTCCAAAACATGAATAAAGAAGAGTCTCCCCACATCTGGATAATTGTCAATCAGCCTGCCGCTCGACAGATGGGATCCAGGCAAAAGCCTAAAGAGGCCTAGTTATGACTAGCCAGTAGCTCACTCTGGTTGCATGGAAAGGCTTTCCGATCAAATTATCGCGTCCTGTTATTTTATTTCTTTGATTTACACTTTGTTATGGCTCTATTTGTTAGTAGATGAAGCACTTTTGTGTATATTTTCCATAAAAAGAAGCAATGGAGCCAAGTGAGTCAGCAGCACCCAGTGGAAGTTTAAAAAGAAAGAGGTTATATAACCCTAACCCTGTAGATCTTGTTGGTCTTCGACCACAGAGTTGTCACTTTACTGTGAGGCATTGCAGGACGGTCTACTGGCTCTTATAGTAGTTGAGTCAATTGTTGGCATCTTGCTTTCTGATAGGTCTGCGGCACTGCCAGCAGATGGCGCACAACAATGCTTATGTCTGCTGGGTACGCCCAGTGCAAAATTCTTCTCGGGCTAAGGACTGAGTAAACACTAACAGGATGAACGATGAATATTGTTTTTTTTAAGATGGATATATGTTTTTTGTGTTTTCCTTATATGGTCAAAATATGTGACTAGGCTCCTTTAAACTGCAACAGTGCTGATAACACTTGGATACTGATGTAAAATGTTTAAGTCGCTCTCACAGGGCATTATTGACAGAATTCATGGACAGACCTTTTATTGTCGTGAGTCCAATGCATAAATAGACTATACCACATTATTCAGATCCAAGGTAAAGGAAAGGTTGAACCTGTAAATTTCTGAAAAAGTGTGAAAATAGAAATTTGAGTGAAACATCAAAAACTGTTGTCAAAGAAAAGGCAGTTGAAACACACAATCTCTGTAGCAGTCTAAATATGGCATCAGATGGTTCTAGAGAGGGTTGTCCAATAGAACAGGACTTCAAAGGGAGAAACAAAGGTGTTATATCTGAACCCACTGGTCTTGAAACAGATCTTTCTGCCTATTTGAGTGGTTTCTAAACTCTACAGAACTTGCAGTAAGAAGGCATGGGTGTGACTAGTGAAATTAAGCTCCGTTTTCAAAAAATGTGGTTTTCCATGGTTGCCTTTAAGTTTCCTGTTCTGATACAGAGATGAGCTTTATTTCCCATCTGTGGACAGAAGTGATGGCTAACACTAGCAAGGAAATTTTGAGCCCTAACTGTAGCAGATTGGTATAAATTTTTCCATTCACACAAACGTAAACACAGGTACACACAGACTCGCAGGTAATCCATGCGCAGTTTTCCACCCAGTAGCTGAATACAAAGATTTGCTCTGTGTGAAGAGTGCCGCAGAAAGAGTGAACTTCCTGCTTGCTTCAGTTGAACCTCGTCCGCTGCAGAGCTTCAAAAATTATTTCACTGAACAGGTTTAGCTCGTCCCTTCTTTTTTTTTCTGGCGGAGGACAAAAAGAAACGAGCTGCGAATGTAGTTATTTATGAAATAGTCTTTATTTAGATTAATTTTCTCATCTCAGTGTTGCTGTAAAATATGCTTCCTGGCAGAAACATAAATAAAACTGTATAACAAATGTACCATAGTAATATAGGAGGTCTAAAGCTTCATTGTTAGATAGTTATTGTTCCATCATGACAAAAAAATAGCAGAAGCTCTTCGTGAAAATTAACATATTCCTTTGATTGTAGAGCTGACTTCTGAGCACCACTACTTTGGTTTCATGATTCTAGCCCCTCATGTTCTCTCTGGCGAGGAAGCTATACATCACCTCACTGCTGCAGTTTGTTCCTGGATTTGGTCCAAACATCTGGAGATTATATGCTGACTCCTGAGCACACAGTAATGATGTGCATTTCCTTGAGTATGTGTCGCATATAGATTGCAAAGAGAAATACAAGTACGTCCAAAACTTGACAAATATCCTCAACAACAGGTAAAAGGACAAAACATACCCACATGTGCAACTCACGTTAGATTCTAAAGGTAAACCCATTGACGGCATAATAGCCAAGTGAGAAATGAGGCTGTCAAACTGATGTTGAACTGTAATACTTTTAGGATGCTAGTTTCACAGTAGTCTGAATGCCCTGAGATTAACAAGGAGGTAAAAACAAAATACCTTTAAAACAAAAAAGGCACGTCTCTTATTCTGATATGATCCACAGTGCTAACAAGCAAGCTCTATGCTATGATATGTATCTTAAAATGTTAAATAACTGATTTGCAAAGTAATCAGTCTATTTGGTTTTAACTTAGATAATTACAATAAACATCATTTTGTAGGCATGGCTATTTGTCCTGTCATTGTAGTCTTTAACAATCTGCATTAAGTACAAAAATAAGACTAAAGTTGTTCTGAAAAATAGACTTTTCCTGTGGTCTCAGAGACAGATACTTAAACATTACATATACATACTGTTTCACTGATCACACAATTACTAATATTTATACTATGGTCTGGGAGAATACTCCTTTCTGATTGGCTGCAGGGTGTCTGTTAAAAAGTGTAACACGACATGTATCAAAAAAAAGTTCTGGTCAAATAGCCTGATTGTTCTAAATTAATAATTTAGAAAAAATGTGCCTATTTGACCACAGTCCAGCCTATTTGGACTTCGCTGAAGCAAACTTCACGCCTCCGCATCACCCAATACTTTCTGATAATGGACACCTCGTCAGGCGTTATCCCTCACTTATAGGATGCCTATAAAAAAGTTCCGGTCAAATAGGCGGATTTTTCCAAATTATTGCGCTGGCTCCAACGTTAGCTGATGACAGCAAGACAGTTGACGCTGGCTACGTTGGCAATGCATCACAATGAGAGATTTTAAATAGATCTCTTCTTAGCCTCTTCTTGTGAAAAACTGTTGGTAGAAAAAAAACATTAAAGTATTAATACTTTACTTAATATTTCTTTCTTTCGCAAGTGACCATGATATAAGCGGAATAATGACCTTCAAGCTGTCCATTATCAGAATTGAATGGACTCCGCAGAAGTAAAGGTTATGCCTCTGCGTCGTCCATTAATTTCTGATAACGAAAACCTCGTCGGGCATTATCCCTTACATGTAAGCAGAAGGAGTAGGGTTAAAAAGTTCTCAGGACCCTGTTTCATATTCAACTGTTGGTCACTTTGCAAAGCAAAATGTCAACAATAAAAATTTATTTCAAGCATTTTGATGAAAGCTTTTTATTCCATCTTCCACCAGTCCGGTAAACCTGTGATGGCTTGTTTGTCTCTCATTTGTCAGTTCTTTTCCAAACTTTGCCCTGGTTTCTTAGCGGAGTGAAAGCTCAGGCCTTAGCTCCGTGTTGGTTCAGCTCCAGCCCATCCTCTGCGTTCTTGGTGTCAAGGGTTGACTTCTTCTTGCTGGAGTTGTGTCCAAGAGATTCGGCCTCTTCCAATGTGGTGGGAAGAGGTTTGCCCAAGGTCTCGGGTAAGAGCAAGGTCAGCACTCCGATAATGAATGCCAGGATTCCCACGATGAGCTGTGAAAAGACCATAATGAATAAAAAAATATACATTTCATTTATACCTTTTATGGATAAAGCATGAAACATTACAATATGATACAAAGAGGGCAGTAGACCAAGATTCATTGAAACTGCATTATGGCAACACCAACTGACAAAACAGTGACTTTTGATTACCAAATAGTAATTTCTTTAACAACATGCGAAGCTACATCCACCTCAAAATTGAACCAAGCAGTAACTTCTATAACATTATCCAATCAGGTACATGCCTTCATTGAGAAACTCTACCCAAACTATTGAACAAGCCATAGGTGACCTGTTAGATTCTTTAAGGTTTTCAACAATCTAAGACAAAAAAATTTAAAACCGTTTCACTTAATTGAATTATGATAATAAATGGCAAAATAATCCCTCATGCTACAAGGGTGTTACACCTGTTTCATTTTGTTCGTTCTGTCTGAGAATTGAGATTTGGAGTAATCCTGAGAGAGAAAAAGAAATCATCGAGTGAGATACTGTCATATAAAAATCCCTCCACACAGAGTATCCTGTATCCGTTTCGTAATTTCACAACCACGAAAACAATACAATCAGAAATTCAGATTAGTAATAGGAACGTTAGAATTTGTAATACAGATTTTCTTTGGATTTTTCAATGTTTTAAGGGTAGAATAGGTTTTCCCAATGGGTCCCGCCATTGGTCAAGAAGCATTAAGTGAGGGTTCTTGAAATGATTCATAAATCAAAATAAATTATAAAAAGGTTTGCTGATAGCAACATTTTGCCTTAAGAGACAAAAACAAGACAGCTGCTAGAATGTGCTGTTAAATGGTAGAGAAGCTTGATTTGTTGAATTGGTAAAAACTTGAACCATTGATTAATTAGACCTAGAAGTATAACCCTTGGATCAAGATGTAACCAGGAGTCATTTGGCTTCTTTAGCAATGCTAGAAAATGGTAATATGTTTTACATTATGGGAGCAGAATTATAACCTGTGCACTTTTCAAGACAAGTGATTCAATGAAAAGATAGATATTAAGAAAGGTTATATGACACTGGAGCATCTGGGGCTGAGTCAAGCGAGAATATGTTAGGTACTTTTAGGTTTAGATTTGGAAAAGCTCAGCTCTTTAGCACAAACACCCTAAAACACGTGCCGCTCCATGTAAACATTTGGAGACACAAGAAAAATCTACAGAAATGTTCCCCTTTGGATGAGGTATTGATTCTGCTCAAAAGGTTCATCTGATGAAATTGAGGGCATGTCTTGAGTTGTAATGCTTAAGATGGACCTGGGTGACAAAGAGAGGCGCTTAGGGATGTAGCTGTGACAGGCCCAGTTAGCCATTAGTGCAAACGTGTATAAACATCTGCCAAAAAGAATTGCAAACTGATTTTGTTTGTCAATAAACATATTTTTTTCTCTCTATAAAAGCAAACTCGCAGTCAGGCTTAGTTTCTTGGCTGGTAAATATCCAGCCCATTCAGAGACTCTTATCTGTCCCACGGAGAGAGGACACAGATGGAGCTCTGGGAAAATGACATTTGGTTTCATTAACTGATAAAACCAACAGCATTCTGAAAACAGTGGTGCACTGCTGCTGACATCTGACAGATTAAATCCTGTTGATGGAGTAAATTAAAGACCTGCACACTTTATAGAATCTGTAACAGTAACCTAATCCTACTGGCTGCTAGGCAGAAAGTTTGATCTACAAGATAATATTGTTGTAAATGGGGAAAAAAAACTTCATAGTCCCCACCCCCTCCAAAAAAAAAAGAAAACCTCAGATCATGTGTGAAAAGTTTGCATAAGGAATGAAAATGCAGAATATACCTGCGGTAGATAGATCCAGACGTCAGCCAGGTAAACACAGAAAGGAGCCACAACGCTGCCAACACGACACATCATGCTACCGCTACCTACGGCCAGGGACCTGCAGAGGAAAAATCCACAGTCCAGTAAATTCAAACAATGGACTTCTATTGGAAGTACAGAATTATATCACATAGTATTTAGTTAGCAAAATGGCAAATTATGTATTTTCTGGAGAATTGGCATATGTGCCCCCATCCTTACTAACTGAATGCAAGATGTATATGAGCTTCAATGATTACAGTTCTAGGCTCCCACTCAGAGCTCTTTGATAAATTTGTGGGGTATTTTTGTGAAGAAATATCTGTAAAAAGAAGCCACACATTGTTAAATGTTTTGTGTGTCTGCGTGTTGGAATTTGTTTCTTTTTTTTTCTCACCTGATGACAGTTGGATAAAGCTCGCAGGTGTACAGGTAGATGAGACCGAAGGCAATCGCCACAGCAAACTTTCCGATCATACTGAGAGCAATGGCCAGAGACTCGATTTCCTACAAAGGTCAGGTTGTGTACAACATGGCGATAGGAGAAAAAAAAATGAGAAAGACTGTAAGAAGCAAGTGACATGTTTCATGATTTCACATTCTAAACAAAGATTTTGGCCTGATATTTTACATATAAATACTTTATTTCAAAGAAAAAAAACAGCCTTCCTGACTTACCAACTATACTTAAAAACCAAACCATTAACACTGCATACTATTTATCTGTCTCTCCATCAAAGCCCCACCTTAACATGCAATAGCGGTTTCTGATCCTGGGGACTATGTGGTCAGGGGCTCCATAGAGAATAGGCTTTAGGTCAGGTCAAACTAATAGTGATTAAAAGATCTAAATGAAAGCTGACCACATTATTTGGCAATCCTCGGGGAACTGGGCCCAGGATTGTCTCTTGGTGCCAGAACTTACTCATGGGAGCCTGGTTTGGGTCGGCTGGGGGCCACCCTAAAAGGCAATAGAAGGCCACTTTTAAGTAAGCCAACACTTCTTGTACTTTTTTTTTTTTTACATATATTATGTGTTCTTTTGGATGCTCGCTGGGCTTTCCGATCAAGAATTTGATTTTAGAAAAAGTAAAGTGTAATTGTACTCACTGTGTAGTTTACAATCAAGCATTTGCTTGGAAATAAAGCTTGGTGGTAAATTAGAGGACAGCTTAGCAATAGATTAGTTCTCTGGACCACGGTGTGAATTTTTCAAATGCATTTAGAAGAACATAAAATGAGGTGCTGATTTTTAAATTGATCATTTATCATTGTCAGTCTTATCATATGCTTGAAAAGCTGACATTAGCTACATCCCAAGACTTCCTTCCTTCATTCAAACATAATTGTTTTATGTATACGTCTGGATGCACACGAGTATTTAAGGTTTAAACACTAATTAGACAACATTTTGAGATACGTCTTAGTATTGAGTTTAGGCAATTTGCAAGTTTACTGGAAAAAAAATCAAGCTATATAACTGTGCAACCAATGTGTGCTCCTATGCAAAAACCAGTCAAAAGTTTATTATTTTTAATCTTATCCCTGAATTTAGGGAACATGGAATCAGGGTGTACTCATGTGGGGCACAAACAGTAATTTTACCAAGCATACTTGGTGTTAGTGTTGTACTGTGATGGCATGCTACAACCTGAGCTGTTTACAATAAAACAGGCCACTGTGGTCTCTAATGCGAAACATTGGTCATGTGACAGCTGATCTTCAGCTTTTTTGACCTTGCAAGTATAAGCAGAAGTAAGATAGATAGAAGTAAGAAATGCTATAATTTTACCAAATTGTGACCAGACCATGCTCCACCACACCAGGCAGTTTAAAATCTTAACTTAGTTGTTACTGACTGAAGAAGACTCAAAGGTTAGTCCTTTACAGTATCGGCGAGGTGGATAAAATTAAATTAGCGGACACCCAGAGAACTAAGACAATTTTTAAGAGAAGTATATTTTCTTGGATATATTTTCTAGACGAATGTTTTCAGTTTATTAATGCTGTGAGAGATTGCATAATTTTCAACAGATACCAAAAAGCCTAAATGAAATACAGCTAAGATGGTCCATTTCAGAGGTGGGAAGTAATTAGCTACATTTAGACTTAGACTTAGACAACTTTATTGTAATTTTGTATGTACAGAGTGCATACAGAATGAAATTTCGTTGCATACAGCTTATAAGAGTATAGTGAAATTCCAGGTGGAATAAGGCAACTTGGATTACTGTAATTAAGTACAATGTGTGTACTTTGTACTTTTATAAGTAGTTTACAAAAGCTAAACTTTTACTTGTATGATTGGATTTAAGTGCATTACTTAGTAAGATTTTAAATTACGTCTGTAACTAAGTAAAAACCAACAAACACGAAAATGGAAGCAACAGCAGTGATCCATGGGCTGTGTTTGAGGTCAGAATGATCAGATCCCAACAAGAAGGAGCATCCATCAGACATTAGTGGCACTAGGATAGATGTTAACAATCAAGAAGAAAAAGATGAAGGAAAAAAGAAACTACATTGAGTAATGTTTAAGATATACAGGTGCTGGTCGTATAATTAGAATATCATGAAAAAAGTAATCGCATTCACAAAGTAAAACTCTTGTATAATAAAATATAATAATATAGTATATGAATATTATATGTGTTAATTACACAAATACTGATGTATTTCAAGTGTTTATTTCTTTTAATGTTGCAAAGGCCTTTAAATGGTCTAAGTCTAGTTCTGTAGGCAACACAATCATGGGGAAGACTGCTACTTGACATTTGTCCAAAAGACAACCGTTAACACCTTCCACAAGGAGGGGAAGACGCAAAAGGTCATTGCTAAAGAGGCTGGCTGTTCACAGAGCTCTGTGTCCAGACACATTAATAATGAGGCAAAGGGAAGGAAAATGTGGTAGGAAAAAAAGTGTACAATCAATAGGAATGACGCACCCTGGAGAGGATTGTGAAACAAAACCCATTCTGAAATGTGAGGGAGATTCACAAAGAGTGGCCTGCAGCTGGAGTCAGTGCTTCAAGAACCAGCACACACAGACGTCTGCAGAACCTGGGTTCAACTGTCGTATTCCTGGTGTCAAAGCAACTCTTGAAGAGACAGCGTCAGAAGCGTCTCGCCTGGACTAAAGACAAAAAGGAGTGGACTGCTGCCGAGTGGTCAAAGGTTATGTTCTCTGATGAAAGTAAATTTCGTATTTCCTTTGGACATCAAGGTACCAGAGTCTGGAGGAAGAGAGGAGAGGCACAGAATCCACGTTGCTCGAGGTCCAGTTTAAAGTTTCCAGTCAGAGATGGTTTGGGGTGCCATGTCATCTGCTGCTGTTGGTCCACTGTGTTTTCTGAGGTCCAAGGTCAACGCAGCCGTCTACCAGGAAGTTTTAGAGCACTTCATGCTCCCTGCTGCTGACCAACTTTATGGAGATGCAGATTTCATTCTCAAGCAGGACTTGGCACCTGCACACAGTGCCAATGCTACCAGTACCTGGTTAAAGGACCATGGTATCCCTGTTCTTAACTGGCCATAGCTGCCTCACCTTAACCCCTTAGAAAATCTATAGGGTATTGTGAAGAGGAAGATGCGATACGCCAGACCTAACCATGCAGAAGAGCTGAAGGCCACTATCAGAGAACCTGGACTCTCATAGCACCGGAGCAGTGCCACAGACTGATCGACTCCGTGCCACACTGCATTGCTGCAGTAATCCAGGGAAAAGGAGCCCCGACTAAGTATTGAGGGCTGTATATGCTATTGCTTTTCATGTTCATACTTTTCAGATGGCCAACATCTCTGAAAATCCCTGTTTTGTATTGGTCTTAAAAAAATATTAAAATTTCTGAGATACTGAATTTGGGGCTTTCATTAGTTGTTAGTTATAATTATCAAAATTGAAAGAAATAATTTAAATATATCAATCTTTGTGAAACGAATGAATGTAATATACACTTTTTGAATGGAATTACTGAAAAAATACAATATTTTTCATGGTATTCTAATTATATGACCAGCCCCTGTAGCTAAAAAAAAATGTGAGTTCAATTTACAAATCGACACACTGAATGTGTTCATTGGAGCTGTCATAATGTTCATCCGAGCTGTTTAGGCGGCTGAGTACAGAAGGAGGGTCGATGGTAAAACTACACATAATACCTCCAAAATATTCATAATACCATATGTTAACATGTTTAATTTTTGTGTCATTTATAAAAGGTTTACTTTACAGTTTGAGGCCAGTGTCTCTTCTTTTCCTTTGTGAAATGCACGAGGAACTTTCTTATGCTCATAAAACAGTAACTACTTTTACTTGAAGCGACATTTTTATGAGGTATGTTTTACTTTTACCCAAATACCATTTTACACTGGTAACTTTTCTTGTATTTAAGTAAAGTTTTACCAAAGTAACTGTACTTTTACTTTCCACCTCTGGTCTGTTTAATTCTTTATAGCTTTCAACCTCTGGAAACGCTGGCAGCCATTTGGAAATACCAAAGTGAAGGTAAGGGTCTATAAGCTGTTCAACTTAAACAAGACGGCTGCTTAACCTATGCTAGCTGTCATAGTCACACTGATTGCTAATATTAGATGCCAAAAACAGTTTAAAATCTCAGCTCAGTATTCATTCTGTCAAGGGTTTACAATCATAATAGAAAATTAACCACAAAATTCTCAGTGCTTCAGTTTTACTGCCAAAGCTTAGGTTGTCTGCTATGTTATAAGTGATTCTGCACATCTTAATCCTCTCTCAGATATGTATTAGAGGTAATGACATCTTTGTGCAGCTAAACAATATTTGTGTTTGTATAATTTCTGGTAAGTGGACCTAGAAGAGTATAGAAATATTTAAAAAAATTAATTCTGTGGATTCAGTTTCTGCTGTACTCATGTAACTTTTTAGGCACCTTATGCCTGACTTGCTCTGTTCAGGGTTGTAAGTCAAAGGTTATATTAACTGAAATGTTGAGTGCAAGCTGTTCGCTAGAGCAACCCTAAACAGGAGTAGTGTGGGTCAGAGACCAGAGCTCAAACACATTTCAGACTGGAAGTGTCATGTATCATTGTGGAAAACAGCTACCGTCAGCACCTAGGAGCTCTATCTTAAAATTAAACACTGACACAAAAAAACACATTACACAATACTTAATGAAAACCATATTACATATCATCACAGCACCTTTTTTCCGTTTCTCCATTAGTGAAATATACACTGCCTCGCAACTTTATCCATTGATTCAGCTGCAGAACTGTCCCATGCTTAATGCTGTGCAAGTAGAAATGTTGGTGGGTGGATCTACTGACAAGTTGAAAGCAGCCTGAACTGGCACATCAAAGCGCAACTTGTTGCAGCCTTGGAGTCTAAGCTATGCAAAACATCTGTATACATACAGCAGGAACCACGATGATGAGCATGCAAGCAACCCCAGCCAGGAGCAGAGCCGGCGCACATGTCTTCTTCCTCCCAATCCGGTCCATTGCAAAGCAGCCAACGAGATAAGAGGGGACCTCCACCGCACCTGGAAACAACCAGTCAGCAACCATGTGGTCAACGGTTTGTCACGCCACTGACGCAGCGATATTTAATCTAGGAGATCATTAAAAACAGTTGATGTTCGAGCACTGGCAGGAGCTTCAAGGTGCTGAGAGAAGGTCCTGAGATCTTCTCTCAGCACCTCAGCACTCAGGACATGCAAAGAATAACATTTTTTATTAAAGTCTTCTTTTCATTATTGTTTTAAATGATGAGAAGTAATTAAAGGGGCACTTTTCCCAAAGATTTGTGTGCTACATAGCATACAAGTTCAACCATATGATTAAAAAAAACTAAAAAGAGGAGTCTTTTTATATTCACTGGAAATTGAAGGTGCAAGACATCTTCATCTGAATTGAACAAGTTAAGTAAAGGAACAATCCAGCCAATTAACTGAGGCTGCAAACTTTCCAAAATAACGCCCTACTTTTATTTTTTTGAGAACTGGTAATGTGACCTGGCAGTGACCCAGTGCTCTGAAAATAATATTATACAAGTAGTGCATCTGTGATATGTTCAACAAAATCTTATTTTCTCTATTAGATATGATGCGGAAGCCATTTAGCTGAGGACAGTTTTTGTTCATTCCTGGCTCTGTTACCATAAACACAGCTGTAAACAAACCTAACACAGACAGCAGCATGTGTTCTCACTCACACATCACTGATCTATTGCAGCATGGTAAGATTTAGACAACACTAACTAAAACTATTATGAACGGTTAAGCTCACCAAATAAATTACCACAAGATAAAGACCAAACCCTTTTTTCAACATTTGGAGCAAGAGCCTTGTAAAGCGAAGCTATTCAAATAAAAAAGCAAGATCTTTTTTCAAGCTGTTACAGGGGAAAATAGATTAATTAATTTATATTGTTGGATCAAAGAGGCCTTTATTTGGATCTCCACATGAAAAAATGAAGGGCATTTTGTCGAACAGTCCTGTCATATTTAGGAAGAGTGTCACTTAAATACTTCCCACTTTATCTTAATACAGCCATTTATTTTAGGATGTGCAGTTACTATTTGTTCCTAGCTCTGGACATGTTGTACATTGTGCAACTATAGAATTTAAATATTTTTTATTATTATTGTTGCAAAAAAAGTGTGGAGCTGATAATACATCTCCCAACTGAAGGACAAATGGAAGATTATTCTATTCTATTCCTTTTTCATTGTGCTTTTGTATTGGGATGAAGGGTGTAAAGCTACTGCCTCAGGACATAGTATGTTACTTTTATTTTTTGTTTTTTGTTTTTCCCAACTATGTATTGCTCCTAATGGTCAAATAATCATTAACTGTATTGATCAAAAATTGTCCCTCGTTTGAGTTGCTTCAAAAATTTGGCATGTATTGAGTGAATCTTCATCAGTGCAGATGGAGCATCAACATAGAGTAACGAGAGACAATGAGGATTGGTCAATGCTGTAACAATTTACTTGCGCTTGTGTAAATTATGTACCAGTAGTGGTTTGGGCAGTGGCAGATTTCAGTACCTTTGTGTGGTATGCTGTATGTGAGGTATGTTTCATCTTAAGATATTTAACAAATCAAAATATCTATAGCAGCCTGGTTTAGCTGGAGACTGAATTGCCCATGCTACTGTAACAGATGCTTAATAAACCAATACTGCAGGATTATTCACATAAAGGCAAATTTTTTTGTACAAAATTGAACTATATGACAGATGCGTAATATTGTAAGTAGTGAAATCAAAGCATTCAAAGCTAAATAAAACCCAGGGTTAGATTCTCGTAAACAAGTTACACTACCTCTATTCTTTATCCTTTCAAAAGCCATCAAGGTCTTTTGAAAAATATGTCACCCTTCATATCTTCCCTTAGAAATTAATACAATTAATCTACTGCAATGTTTATTCATGATTTGAATGCCAAATGTTTTCATATAATTTTCCATCTGGGTACCATACAACTTCATAAAGTATTCTTTATAGACTTTAACGGCTCTCCAAATGTTGTCTTATGACAACAGGGTGCTTTTTCTGCGCACATTCAAAGTCATCTGACAGTCACTCACCAGCCAGGAAAAGATTAACATACTGGTTTCCTCCCAGATTGACTGAGCCTAGGGAGAAGACGTAATAACCCAAGCTGCCGATGAACCAGATGGCCCACACTGTGCATGAACGGCCCGCCATCCTCCAGCTACCAAACAGGTCTAGGATGGATAGCTTCTTCTCTGGCTGTGTAGACCGCTCCTCTTCCTCCCTCTCTAGCAGTGCTTTGCCGTTCTCCAAGTTCACCTGCTCCAGGAGATCCTCAGCCTTGAGTCGGCACTCAAGTCCGTTGAAACGTGCTATCGTGTCCAGCAGGGCCTGAGTCTCCTTGTAACGGCCCTTGGCCATTAAATAGAAAGGCGTCTCGGGGAACTTCCAGCAAAAGAGCAGAAAGGGTGAGGTGCAAGTGGAGAGGATGATCTGGTAGATCCACCAGACTCGGACCATGTAACCGGTCAGAGCCACCACCATGATGCCGACTGCAAAGGCTGCATGGATGTGCATGGAGGTCCACGTGCGCACCTTACTGCCGGTGAACTCCGTCACATACACAAACACAACAACCAGGTAGCCGCTGGACACCTGTCAACAGCAAAGAGGAAGAAGGAAAGAAGGAAGGGTGACATCACAGGATAAATTGTTTCTACAATGTTTGCAGCACAGAATCCACAGCCAAGTGTTATGGGTTCTTTGTATCGCTGTTGTGGCTACAGAATGCAAACTGTCCGCTTGTTAAGGGTTTAAACGGTTTAAACGGTTTAAACCACCAACACAATTCTTTGAAGTATTACTGACCTGCAGAACAGAATAAAGCTCAGTGTTCAAAATGAGTGAAACACAAATGGGAAACATAAAAAAAACAAAAACAAAATTTTTTTTTGTTTACCACAATAGGTAAATCCCTGCACAACAAAATTTGTCTTTTTTTATCATTTTAAAATTGCCCAGTGAGCCTTCAGAGCTGAACCTCATAGCATGAGAGCTGTGTAGTTACAGTTGGGGCTATCTGAATGTGAAAAACAACAGCTGCAGCTGATGGGGGGGGGGGGCTAAAGATCAAGGGGAAAAAACTTACTAAACATTTCCTTTCAGTACAACTTACTGCCATATGTTTCTCAGCCATTAAAGTATTTTATTATCTTGGAGTCATTTGAACTCAACCCTGAAAAGCGGCTCATGAAGTAAGCTGTTCCGCAGCTGACCTCGGACTAGCACATCTGACATCTATCCATCCATCCATTTTCTATGCACGCTTGTCCCTCATGGGGTCACGAGGATTCAATGGGCGAGAGGCAGGGTACACCCTGAACAGGTCGCCAGTCTATCGCAGGGCAACAGAGACAGACAGGAAAAACAACAATCCACGCACACCCTCACACCTAAGGAGAATTTAGAGAGGCCAATTCACCTAACAGTCATGTTTTTGGACTGTGGGAGGAAGCCGGGGTACCCAGAGAGAACCCACGCATGCACAGGGAGAACATGCAAACTCCATGCAGAAAGACCCAGGGATGGAGCCGAACCCAGGACCTTCTTGCTGCAAGGCAAGGCTACCCACTGCGTCACTGCGCAGCCCACATGAGATCTAATTTCAGCTAAAACATGTTTTGTATGTCAGCTTAAAGAAGAGACCAGACAAATACACAAATGTAGGGGTCATATGTTTGATGTAGATACATAGGTGTGTTGAAGAATATCAGGAAACAAATAGAGGATGTGAAGAACACAAAGCCTGGAAATTGTGTCACTATTGTTGTGTTCTTTGTTGAAGAACCAGAAACACAACAGACAAAGGGACAAAGTGATAACTTAGCACATACCCTATCAGTCTAATAGCAACAGGTTAAGCTGACATCTGTCTGGCTTTTTTTCCCTCAGCTCTCTTGAGCAACTAAAAGCCATTCTGGTATTTACTTTTGTCTGGTCTCTTCTACATCCACTTACTCTCTTTGTTTTCTGGCTTCCTCAGGTAGCCTTTTCTTGGGTCTCTTCACTACCTCAACCGCAGTGTGGCAAATGTGATGGTTCTTTTTTGGATCTACATCTGAAGTTCAAGAGATGTTTAATTATTATTATATGTTTTCTTCATTAAAGAGATTATCAAGATATATTGGACCTGACCTTTGTGGACCTTGTCATCAGTTTTTTGTTGTTGTTGTTGTTGTAGCAGCAGCACTGTTTGACAAATTGTGGCAAAATGTGAAGGGGGTTCCTGGGCAGTTTCAGGCCCAGAGAATGTCCAAAACTGAATTTAAATGCCCCATCAAAAGGTGTCAAAGACACACAATTTAGGGATTTACAAATTTTCTGGGGTGGTCCCCCTATTTAAAAAGGGGGACCGGAGGGTGTGTTCCAACTACAGAGGAATCACACTCTTAAGCCTCCCTGGTAAGATCTATTCTGGGGTTCTGGAAAGGAGGGTCCGTCGGATAGTCGAATCTCGGATTCAGGAAGAGCAGTGTGGTTTTCGTCCTGGCCGTGGAACACTGGATCAGCTCTACACCATCAGCAGGATCCTGGAGGGGACATGGGAGTTTGCCCAACCAGTCTACATGTGTTTTGTGGATCTGGAGAAGGCATTCGACCGTGTCCCCCGAGGGATCCTGTGGGGGGTACTCCGGGAGTATGGAGTACCAGGCCCTTTAATAAGGGCTGTCAGGTCTCTGTATGACCGGTGTCAGAGTCTGGTCCGCATTGCCGGCGGTAAGTCGGACTCGTTTCCAGTGAGAGTTGGACTCCGCCAAGGTTGCCCTTTGTCACCGATTCTGTTCATAACTTTTATGGACAGAATTTCTAGACGCAGCCAAGGTGTTGAGGGGATCCGTTTTGGTGGCCTTAGGATTGCGTCTCTGCTATTCGCGGATGACGTGGTCTTATTGGCTTCATCAGGGCGTGATCTACAGCTCTCACTAGAGCGGTTCACAGCCGAGTGCGAAGCGGCCGGGATGAGAATCAGTGCCTCCAAATCCGAGACCATGGTCTTCAGCCGGAAAAGGGTAGAGTGCCTCCTCCGGGTTGGGGAGGATGTACTGCCCCTAGTGGAGGAGTTCAAGTGTCTTGGGGTCTTGTTCACGAAAGAGGGGAAGATGGAGCGGAAGATCGACAGGCGGATTGGTGCAGCGTCTGCTGTGAAGCGGGCGCTGTACCGATCCGTTGTGGTGAAGAGAGAGCTGAGCCAAAAGGCGAAGCTCTCGATTTACCGGTCGATCTACGTTCCTACCCTCATCTATGGTCACGAACTTTGGGTTGTGACCGAAAGAACGAGATCCCGGATACAAGCGGCCGAAATGAGTTTTCTCCGTAGAGTGTCTGGGCTCTCCCTTAGAGATAGGGTGAGGAGCTCAGTTATCAGGGGAGGACTCAGAGTAGAGCCGCTGCGTCGAGAGGAGCCAGTTGAGGTGGCTCGGGCATCTGGTCAGGATGCCACCTGGACGCCTCCCTGGTGAGGTGTTCCGGGCACGTCCCACCGGGAGGAGACCCAGGGGAAGACCCAGGACACGCTGGAGGGACTATGTCTCTCGGCTGGCCTGGAAACGCCTTGGGATTCCCCCGGAGGAGCTGGCCCAAGTGGCTGGGGAGAGGGACGTCTGGGCCTCCCTACTGAAGCTGCTACCCCCGTGACCCGACCCCGGATAAGAGGAAGACGATGGATGGACGGACGGACGGACGGACAAATTTTCTGGCACCGTCTAAACACACTGTTATTTTTACATTATCATGATTGTGTTTTTTGCCAATGTATTTTTAGGGAAAAAAGTCCTACTTCCACTCTTCCAATCCTCATATATGAAATTGATACATAAAGTTTCAGTAAGCAGAAAAAATATATATTTTTCTTAAAGGATTGACTCTAAGACTGGCTCAGTGTCAATTTGGTAATATTTGGTAAGAAACAGTTGCTAGTTAGTTGTAGCATAAAGGTGGAAACAGAGACTTTCCCCCAAATCTCTACACATACAATGAAGGGTTGGTATTTTCCTAGGAAACCTTGAACTCACCATAGCTAGCAGAAAGCGAAGCACCACGAAGAAGTAGTAGTTGAGAGAGAACGCCACGGCCACCCCAAGTCCAAACTGACACAGACTTGTGAACATCAGGATCCTGACACGACCAATTCTGTTGGAAAGACACAACCATGAATAGAGTGCAAAGAAGTATGGAAGATGGACATGGCAGAGGAATAGAAGAAGAGACGAACTTGCATGTTCAGGTGAAAAGTGTAACAAAAACATCCTCCACAGTGGCCTGAGTGTAAAGTGACTTTACAAGATTTATTGGCTGTCTGGAGCAGATACCAATTCAAAAAGTCTGGGAAAAAAATACAATATCTGTTTAGGCTTGAAATTGTTATTTCAGAACCATATAGATTCGCAGATTTCTAAACAATAAAAGCCTTCCAGTGTTTATCGCCTACTGATTTCCATTTCAGATCATGTTCCTTTCCTCCGAATTTTTGTTATTCTACATTGTTTTAAAACAGCCGAATTGGCCACTTTTATTCATTTTTTTATCCTCCATTTTGAAACAAAAAAATACACCTTGTCTACACAGTCTGTTGATTTCCATTTGAAAATCCTGGAATAACCATGCTGCAAGAGCAGGAGGCGATAACATGGAGATTAATATATTTCTGGGTTAAAAACATGGAGGTTCTGGGCATGGCTAAAGTAACGCTAGATTTACCTGAAGTTTTTGTTTTCTTTAAGGCAGTTCACGTTTTCCTCTCAGGCAATAACATCTTTAGCTGACATTTAAAGTTTAATGAAAAATGTAAGGACAAGCATGACAGATTTGAATTTAAAAAAAAAATAAAACATTAGGGATTATTTTTTAATTTTACTTTAATTTTAGCTCATCTGAGCTCATGTTTTTATCTTTCGCTACTAGTCTCGGCTCTTTCACTTTTTCCCTTTGTCTGACCTCAGCTTGAGTGCCTACCTCTTGTGAACACTAGCTGTTAATCATTTGATCCTAGAGGAATAAACACACAGTAAAACCCAAGCCAATCTGATCAGAACTCATTACAAGAAAAAGTTAACCTCATATTTTGTCTTTTTCCACAAGATCAGTTACATGATACAAATTTTGTGTCAAGCAAATTTTGTCAGCTGAAATTACAGTTAATACTCTCTTAGATCTGTCTTGGTTACTGTGACCAACTCAAATTTTACAACAAGGAAAAGCAAAGACAACAAAATATGTGCAGGAAAGCAAACATTTTAATTTTTCTTTCCAAAATTCCCTGACAATCTCTTCATATCTCAAGGCAGTATTAATAAATTGCTTAGATTTTCAGCAGGAGATCAGCATACAGGTTTTAACTCAAATTCTTTTAAGGAAACGTTGCAAACAAACAACAAACTGCTTCAATCTAGGTCAACTCCAGAGATGGCTTAGGATGAGCCCAAAACTGGCAGAAGATTCATGTTGGACCAAACCAGGCCGGTAAATGTGAGGTTCGGGAAACAAGACATTGACCATGTCCATAATTATCACTTTGAATGCTGTTCATGCAAGACCAGACACTACATCAAGAAGTAATATTTAATCAGTGTGTGGTTCGATCTAAAAGCGCCTTTTCCAAGAAAACAACTACAGCTGTCTCTGATCTATCTGTGTGGACCCGTTTTAGTCATTTGGCAGACTGCATGCCAAGCATGCATTCTTATAAAGGCTGAGCATCCAAGTCTCAGCTGTTTAGCCATGTCAATTTATCTGTCTAAGGTCTACCAGTATTGCTTCAGACACTTTTCCTCACTACTTTAGTCATCCAAACCTAACCTCTGGCCTCCTGTTCTTCTTTCTGCTCAGACGTTTCCCATATGTAATTATTTGAATGGTCAGAAGGATTACAAACTTAATCATGTGGAAAAAAATTATGAAACCCCACAACAGCCTGTTTATTTTTCTAACAAAGCTGGACATATGGATGTTTAATATAAACTTTAACATTTCTAAAAAAACAAAAATTATAAAATAAAGTCTGAAAAAAAGTTTTTTTTAAAACTGTCTTTGAAAAGTTATTCCTAATTTAATTGACTAAAATAACACATGCGCAAATCATGTGCACATGATTACAACATCTTTATTGAAATCCACCAGGTTTAAAGGAGCATGGCGTAAATTCTTGGATTTTTTGTAGACGTCTGCCCCCTCTGGCAACAAGTTGAAATGACACCAGTGTTGTGCATGTGCATGGGAAGAGAGGAAAAGCAACTGCTTCTGTGACTGCACAGGTCTTTTGTCTACAGCCATAATGTCTTCTAAAGTAAAAAAGCTATAAATATTGAAATTAGCCTATGGTCTCTCACTAATGTATTGATTATGGCAGAGACTCAACAAAGTAGCCAGATGAACAAGACAGCACATCACATCACACCCACGCGCTTGCCAAGAGGATTCGGTCCAAATCACTCTCCTAAACTAATCCAGCCTATAGAGGCAGCTCATTGTACATGTTGGGCATGTATGGGAAAGAAAATAAATTATATTTAACTTCAAAACGTGCACTGTGCACCTTTAAGCTTATGCATTTAGTTTAGCGTTCTCCTGACTGTTGAAAGGTGAGCGTAAACCATGATGAGATTGAAAGAGTTGGAAATTGTCATTTGGTAAGGGATTTAAAGAGCTCTCAAAAGAATTTGAAATCAGCCATTCTGCTATTCCAAAAATTAACTACATGTGGAGGATGTTCAAAAAAACTGACAACATGGGACTGGTTCGGACGTCTTCTTTTTTTAAAGATTAGAATTAAGCATTAAATCAGAAACTCAAAATTCAAACGTGTCTCCTAACTGTTTCACAACTGTATGATTATTTTTCTTCAGCAATGATTTAGAATTTTGATTTTGCACACTGGATTTGTCAACTTTCATGTCCCATTCTGGAACCATTGCTTACCTGTCAGCAATGTCCCCAAACAGCAGCGCTCCAATCAGCACTCCAAGCATGAACGTTGGCTGGCACAGCTTTGCCAGCCACTCTTTTTCACACACCAAGTCCCAATCTGTCACAATGCTTTGGTGAATTTCGCTGTGGTCGTAAACAAAGTTTCCGCTGCATTCTTTCATGGTTTTATTGCCATAATAGTCATATGTAAAATCCTGAGGGTCAATGCGCAGGGCGCAGCGGCACTGGCTGAGCTCCCATTGTTCCCCCTCGGATGTCCTAACCACCAAGGGGCCGCCGGCTGGCTTCATGACAGGCAAGATACTTTCCAGACTGGTTCCTGTTATGTTACCATACAAGACATCGGTGATGTTGCCTGGGATGCTGCACACAAAGTTTGGAGTCTCGACCAGGAAAACTGAAGCAAGGTAGTGGATTCCACATGCTATGGCCTGGAAGACTGCAGCAAAATACAGACAAGCCTGGAACCTAGAGAGGTATCAAAGAATAAAAGGAGAGTGATGGGAAATCATTCTTGTATGACGTTTAATTTGCATTCCAAACATTAACAGCTTGTAATGAGTGTTGGTGTTTCAGAGTCCTCCTTAAGTTTCTAAGAAGACGGTCTACTGAATAACAGCCTCGTGTAAAAGAATTCATACTATTTGAACTTTCATGGATGTTGTCACATTACAAAGGAAAAAAATAGACATAAAACAATGCATAGTTGATTGATTGGCTTTTTTAATTTATTTCTTTATTTGTTGTTGTTGTTTTTTTTTTTTTTACAAATAAATATCTGAAAGGTATAGTGTGCATTCTGGGATTATCATTACATCACTATCTACAATAACTCTTTGAAGAATTTGGATAAATATGAGTTACAACAACATTTAATTTCCCTTTGGGGTCAATAAAGTATTTTTGAATTTGAATTGAGTTGAATTGAATTAGGCCCCTCTGGTCTAGCATCTCCAAATCAGTGCAACCAATTATTTTCAGGAATCAGCTAATTAAAAAATAGAGTCCCTATGAGCGGAATTTAATCTTAGTTTAACTCCAGCTGTTCTGTAAAAGAAGAGGTTAGTTAAAAAAAAGTAGTGAGCATATAGCATTAGGAAGACTAATGAGCACAACAGACCTCTTAGGGATAGAGATGTAGATAGTTTTTAACAGCATTAGGTTATAAAACAATATCCCAAGCTTTCGACATCTCACTAAGCACTGTTCAACTCGTTATTTGAAAATGAAAAAAGAATAAGAATGACCTAAACCAAAAGACCAGGGAAAGAAAGCATTAACTTAATTCGTAGGGATGCACCTATGTGGAAATTTAGACCGATATCGATATTGATATCCGATTATAATATTGCTGTCATTTACCAATGTTGGATGAAAAAAATTTGCGGAATTTTGTGCCCACTGAAAACTATTCTAACGGAATTTTTTAATGTGGGCTGTAGTCTAGACGTCTGCTTTTCATAAGTCTTTTCGTATAAGCTTAACAAAGATTGAAAACATGTGTTTGTGGTTGGAAAAGTTTGGTGGGTATGAAAACCTTCTCAGGGCACTTTATCAAAGCAGCAGTAGACAAGCCAAACAATAAAATGATTTATTTCAAACTTCACCATTATTGCCAAAATATATATGCATTTCAATACGCAGCTCCCGAATGCAGTTTGTAAAATGCTGGATTGATCCTTTAATAACACATAGAAAGTATTAAATGCGCTGAACAATTGACAAGCTTCTTTTTTTTTGGGGGGGGGGGGGGGGGGGGGGGACAGTTTACTTGATTTTAACGGAATGTGTAAATCATCATTGGATGATTATATTCAATAGATATATTGTGTAAATGGGTATTTTGTGTTTACTTTTAAAATCGACTTCTTAAAATGATCTGAAGTTCATTTCCGTTACAAAATATCCCAAATATTATCATCTGGCTTTCATTAAATTAACACAGACTAGGGCGTTTTTACAAGGGAAAGGGGGCAGAAAGTCGTCGCTTACCTTTTGAAATGTCCATACTCGTCAAATAGCCTCTCCACGGTCATCTCTGCTGTCGGTGTGTTTGCGCCTCGGCGCTCCCGGTGCGTCTCTCCCGAGCGGCCAGCGGATCGCTCTCTGCGCAGCGGTGGCTTTCACTCGCGGAGAGTAGGAGGGGCGCAAAAACTCACCCAGGCCCATAGACACTCGCAGAGCAGTTGAACGCCAACCGTTTAGAAGAAGATGATGTTTTGGAACAAAATAAAAGGTTGCTATGAACCTGTTTACCTTATCTGTATTTCTTCTGAGATATTTATATATTTCTTTCTGATCACGCAGATGTGCTCAGAGGCTGAATCATTGGGGCTTTGATGCAATCATGCAATGATTTAATCGTGTTAAACTGACAAAATCAAACACAGGGAGCTTTTAAAAGCCGCCACCTGATAGCGACCCCCGGGGACCTCCCACATGTAACCCAACCACTGAGCTCCTATTTTAGGGATGCAGCTTAGAGACAGAGAACCTTCCCTTGTAAACATAGTGCTGCAATACACCCACCCTGTGTCGCTCAGGCCGTATTGGACCTTCTAGAAACACATTTCTGTTGTGAGCTGTTCTAAGTGTAAAGTTAAAAAGGTTCTAACAACTGCTGTACGCCTGCTGATGAACAGCTGAGTGTAGGATCACTTGCCTGATCAGCATGGCTCGATATTCTTCCTCAGCTTCTATTTTGTCAGGTTACAATCTTAAATAACGTTGTTGTTTTTCTTGGGTTAGGGTTATATAGTTAGTGGTGGAAAGAAATTGTTTTTCAATACTTTGACACCAAGTAAAAATCTGAACTCTGTTATTCATTTGTATTACGTAATAAGACTATTTGACCTCTAAATGAAATCGACTTGCAATCGGAAGGTTGTGGGTTTGCTTCCACCTTCCCCACTGTCACATGTTGATGTGCCCCTGGGCAAGGCAATTAACCCCAAGTTGCCTACCGAACTTCGATGTATGAATGTGTGTGCATTAGTGAGTGTGATTGGGCTGACCACTCAAAGCGGTCATACTGACCGCTTTGAGTGGTATGGCATTTTTCCACATGTTGCTACGGATCTGTAAATCAGCGTATTAATGTGTGAATGTTGTGAGTGTGAGTGAATGAATGAGATTCTAGTGTAAAAGCACTTGGAGTCAATTGAACTGTCTGATTTCCAGGCTAAAACTCAGTTTGTGAGAGAAAACCAATACCCCACTTCACCCAGAACGCAGCATCTCCACGGGGCTGTGGTGGTGGCAGCATCATAACGTCGGGTCGCTTTTCTTCAGCAGCTGCAGGGAAGTTAGAGTTGATGGGAAGAACAATGGAGCTAAAGACAGGGCATTCCTGGAATAAAACCTGTTAAAGGGCCAAAAACTTGTAAATGACAACAACCTTACATACACAACCAGAGCTACGATGCCACGATGACATAATACTTACATCTGTTAAGGCAGTAAACCGAGGTCCCATAAAACAGTGACTCCAAGGAGATGAATATAAATGCTCACTATTCAGAATTTTGTCAGTAAAATCATAGAAAACGTTGTAAGGTAAAGTTTGAGGTTGTAACCTTGTAAAAATGAAGTGTGAGCGCTTTCCCAAGGGACTTTACATCCAGTGGTTATTTTTTACTGGCATCACCTTCGTTTATATCTCAGAAGCTCATTTGTAACTGGATCAGTGTTGTCTGTAGTTGAAACCTCTCTTTTATAGTGGTTTTGTTTGTTTTTGTTGAGGGTTTTTGTGCCTCTTTTGTGCCAGTCAAGTTCAATTAGAATATCCTGCATTTCTTGGTTTTATCAGAATTACTGGAAGCACTAATTTGTTTAATATGATTGGGATAACAACTCCAACAGGCCATTAGAGGGTTTTTTGACACTGTAGCCTATGCCTGTTTTTGCCTCTGTATTTACTCCTAAAAGAGGCTTTGATTAATGATTAATGTGTTCAGTAGTTTCTGTATTGACTCATTGCATCTTGCTCTGGCTGGATCCAGCAGGAACACTGATGTGAACTGTGACAGTGTGGCGCACATTGTCGGATGGAAAATAAATAAAATGGGTCACTGTTGCCAACTGATAGAGGCGGTTTATAAATAGAGTGTTGCATTGGGAAACAGATTCACCAGTTTCTGTCATGGACTGATCAAAACAGCTGACTGATCGTCATAATCCATTAGGTAAAGTTATGGTCGGGGCTGTTGCTTTCATGTAGTAGGGACACAGACACCAATTGTTTTCAAGAGAAATACTTTTTATTTTTACATTTATACACAGTGTGGAAACATTTTTTTTTCTTACCTATCTCTAATGAAGTGAACACTCTCACCTAAAAGTCCCTTGCTCTGCTTCTCAACCCTTCCCCTGCACATCCTCACTGCCGGCACCGAATATCTTATTTGCTGTTCCTCCACAGGTGTGATTAATAATAATTTTTTTGTTGTTTTTGTGAGAGTTGGTGGAAAGTTTACTCACACCCCGTTTCATAGAGGTGGTTCATTATTTGTGTATTGAAAATGTTGTTTGTTTTTATTTTGCTTTTTAATTAGACATCCTTTTTACAAAATGCTTTAAGTGACAGGATGATTTGTAGTTTCAGCAATAACTGACAAATGGGTCATCTATCATGTCAATTTTAGCTAACAATGTAAATGGAATATTTAAATTTTTTCCATCCATCCATCTATCCATCTATTGTCTTCCGCTTATCCGAGATCAGGTCGCAAGGCAACAGGTTCAGGAGAGAAACCCAGACATCCCTCTGCATAGCAACATCCTCTAGCTCCTTCTGGGGGATCCCAAGGTGTTCCTAGGACAGACAGGATATATAATCCCTTCAATGAGTTCTGGATCTTCCCTGCAGTCTCCTCTCAGTGGTACGTTCCCAGAAAACCTCCAAAGGGAGGCGCTCAGGGGGCATCCTGATCAGATGCCCAAACCACCTCAACTGACTCCTTTTGATGCGGGGAAGCAGTGGCTCTGCTTTGAGCTCCCTTTAGATAACAGAACTCCTCACCTGATCCGATTCACCCTTCAGAGGAAGCTAAGTTTGGTTGCTTGTATCCAGGACCTTGTTCTTTCAATTATGATCCATACCTCCACACCTATTGTATAGGGTCGGAATGAAGGCGGACCTGTAAATCGAAAGCTTTGCTCTCTGGCTCTGCTCTTTCTTTACCACAACCGACTGGAACAGCGCCCGCTTTACTGCAGATGCAGCCCCAATCCGTCTGTCCATGTCTCGCTCAATCCTATCATCACCTGTGAACAAGACACCAAGATACTTAAACTCCTCCACTAGAGGAAAAGACTGACCCCCAACCCTGGCATCTTTTTCCGGTCGAGAACCACGGACTCAGACTTAGAGGATCTGTTACATAAATGAGTAAATAAATAAATGAATAAAAACATTATGAAATTCTATTACTGAAAGATCAAAAAACAAAACTCAATTTGATATGATAGCCATGCTTAAATTGTATTGGTTGCACTGATGTTCTGCTAAGATAAAGACAAAAACATAACAAACATGGAGCTAAGCTCTGTATCCTTTAAAACTAGGACAAGTGATTCACTCAGCAATACCACCATTCCTCGATTTTCTTTTATGGTTATGAAAGCTCCTGCTGTCCTTTTGGTGACATTTACCTTTTGTGTTTATGTGTTGTATGTAAAAACAGAACCTGTAGAGGCAGCATATCTTCTGAGAAAAGTCCAGCTTAAATTGAAAGTAGTGTTTCATTAGCTGGAGGATTAAAGAGCACAGGATGAATAATTTACACCGTTCAATAGTTCATCAGTTTGCACTTTTTCAGGGAACTACATTGGACCCAAAATAGTATTACATAAAACACTAAAATATTCAATGTATAGACAAGATATTTCAAGTTCTCCCACAGTATTTCAATCTTGTAGAAGATATGAAAGAAAAAAGCTCGAGGTTTGTTTCATGCCTTCAGATCTGTGTAACTGCAGGGCCTTTCAAAAGTATTTATACCCCTTGAACTTCTGCATATTTGGTCATATCCCATCCACAAACCTCAGTGTGTTCACCTGGGAAATCATGTGACTAATGGACAATTTAATTTAGCGCATAATCACAAAGTTGACAAGAACACTTTTTTTCTTCTGTTTTACAAATTAAAATCTGACAAGTGTGGTATGAACTTGCATTCACAAGCCCTGAGTAAATACTTTCCTAGATCCACCTTTCGCGGCAGTTAAACCTAAACGTCTTGGGGTATGTCTCTAGCAGCTTTGGAAATTTGAGGGTGATATTTTTGTCCTTTCCTCCTTACAAATGACCTCAGACTGAGTCAGATTGGAGGGGAAAAGTCTGTGAACAACAGTTTTCAGACCTTGACACAGATTCCAAATTGTATTTAGATCTGGACTTTGACTGGGCCATCCTGACACATGAATGTGCTTTGATCTAAACCACTTCTTCCATAGCTGTAGTTTCATGTTTTGAGGTATCGGCGTAAAGGAGGCTGAATACAAGTACACGTCTAACTTTTTCTGATTCGTATCGGCAAGAAAAATAGGAACGCGTCTATCTTCACCCTTCTACTTCACAACCATGTGATATTATCTGTTAATGTGTTACAAAAACACCAAATGAATCGCATTGAAGACTGTGATCTTAGCATGATGAAATGTAATTAGCTAAGGGTATATTTTTGGAAGGTGGTACTACTAATACTACCACTACTACTTTATTTATAAAGCACTTTAAAACAGCAGCAGCTACGACAAAGTGCTGTACAGACAATAATCAATAAACTTTTAAAATGAAGAAAAAAAAGAGATTACAATAGAAACATATAAAGGAATAAGAGCAAAAGTCTCAACATGTGTTAAAAGCCAAGGAATAAGAATGTGTTTTAAGGCGAGTTTTAAAAGTGGACAATAAAGGGGCACTTCTAATATGGAACGGCAAAGCGCTCCATAACTTAGGAGCGGCAACACTAAAGGCTCTGCCTCCTCTGAGCTAAAGTTTAGATCTCGGTACCTCCAGGAGCAGCTGGTCAGCTGACCTGAGGCAACGAGCAGGGGAGTGTGGGTAAAGCAGCTCAGAGAGGTAAGATGGGGCAAGACCATGTGAACTTTTAAAACCAAATAAAATAAAATGCACAGATAAACTGTTTTTATTTTTTGTGCATTGATTGCAGAAGTGTTCTGCTAAATGTCCATTGTGCGGGTCTGTTTCCGATTGCAACAGCCTACGTCCGTCGATGGGGATGTGACTGTTTAAACATGTGTTGGTAGGGGGAAATCTTGGGCCCCCGTTGAGCGCAAACACAGTCTAACCTTCACCGGCTCCTGTCACAACTGGTTGCTTCCCACCTGGGTGGTTGGAGATTTAAGGGATGAACGTCAGAAGGTTCACCCAGATCCCAGCAGGCTCCCCGGCTGTAAGGAAGCCTCAACTTTAACCTGTTTTAGTCCAGTTACGTCCAGTTTACTCTTAGTTGTGAAACGTCAGCACAGTATGCAGTGAGTATCAGAGGAGCTTCTTAGAACACAGTATAAAATGGTTTCCAGAAGTGAGCAGGGCATGCTGTGTTTTAATTTTAAAGCTAAAATATGACAAAAATCCAGCCTTTTATTTTGGTGTCACAGACTTTATTCCATTTTTCTTTTCTCATTTTTTTTGCTACTTCCCCAAGAGTCATTTAACCTTTTGCCCTCTGCAGCATGTCTGACTGTATCTAATCTGCTATTACAACATGTCAATTTGTTTTCAAATCACTACATTATATGGGTAAAAAAAGAATTGACTCCTCTCTGTCAGGTTCTGATAGTATAATAGTAGAATGGGTCTCTTTTTTCCATCAAGAGGGTTGTGTTAACATGACTTCTATTCTCAGAGGCTTGTTTCAATTTAGGACAGCAGAGAAGAGAAAGAAATGTCCAGGCACAAATGATTTCCATGTGGCAGCAGATTTTGGCTTTTAATTTGAATAAATGGATGCAATATGTGTAATGCTTTCTGCCCACTGAGAAAACCCCTCCTCCTCTGCATTTCTTAGACATTCTGAGGTCCTTACCGTAAGATAAAGGTTCTTCTTTGAAGCAAGCATGCACAAGGCATGTAACCGCTGTAAACAAATCCAAGTCGCAGCAGATCACGTCCAAACGTGTCACAGTTCATGTAATAATGTTGTCAGCCTGTTCATATAGTTGGTTTTACTGTCAGGATTCCTTCCTGACCCTTTCATAATGTCCATCATCTGTTAAATTGGACATTTACAGGCTGACATGATGTTTTAATGCATCCCAAATGGAGACAAAAAAAAATTATTATCTTGCCACCAGGTGGCAGCAGAGATTGTTTGAGCTACTAGCATGTTTTTACACTAGAAAATTAATTACATTAATTACGATCCTCTTGTATCGTTATTTGTTTTGGTCTGTTTGTTTGTTCCCCCCCACAGAAATTAATTAAAATTCTCTGGAGCAACAGGTTTAAGTTTTCAATAGCCATGAGGCATAATCATCAAAAGGTTCAGAAGTAAACACTTTAATTGTAGCACTCTCTATTTGGCAATACATTTGTAAATTAGATTTCTGAAATAAATTCACTTCCCATTTATTGAGATGTGCCTGTATGTCTGAAGGTTTGTTGGGCTTCTGTGAATGGAGAATTATTCTGAAGTCACTTTGGCCTCACGCCACTCGGACATGTGAGCATGGGCCCACTGATTGCAAGGCCGAATGCTGCGTAGATACTGTGGGGGATGATTATTGTCTAGGATAGACTGTCTTTGTTTTGTCTCATGCCAAGGCCACTGTGTAGTATTAGGGAGAGCCGAAAAGCGGGACGGGCAGAGACAGGACAGACGCAGACTGCAGCGGGACCGTGGGGTGCGATTACTTCCCATCTATGTGATCTCTGCTCTGTTTCTCAATAAAAGTGTATTCAGTTATACACTCATACACACAGTTTGATAGTTGTCTTTTTCCAACCAATTATCTGGCACCATAACTATTGATAATTGCTTTAAAAATGGAACTGAAGCACCATTTATCACATACGTTACTTTCTTTAAATTAATCAGGCTGTCTTTATGACGTATTGTTTATGTCGGGTAAAAATACAACACAACATAGAGGTCCATTTCTCTTAGTGATTCTTCAAAACGGGAAAGACAGCAGAACATACCATTCAATCAAGGCAGATGTGAGCTGATCTTCATAAGTCAGAAAACCTTGAAGAAAGCCGCTACTCCTCTCTGAAACTGGCTGCATCAGAGCGATAATCAACAAAACAACTAGAAGTGTGACGAACAAGACTGTCCGAGATGCCACGTTTATTTTACCGCCACACGCAGAGAGAAGGAGGGCAGGCCAGTACATCCAATCAATAAAGGTTATAATAAACAACTTCACAGGGTCGGAAGCCCACAGAATATGGTAAATCAATCTCCCAATCTTGCTTTCCTTTCTTTAAACCTAAAACAGTGTATGAACATGTATTTACGTCTTCACTTTGAAGTATATTTGTCACTGCTTTTTAGACTAATCATCAACTAAGAAATTCAGCTTGATCACAAAGTCTAATGCATCGTTCGAGTAATTATGATCCCAATAAAAAACAGTTTGTGGGTTAATTTTACCCTAAGGGGGCAGCAGAGAGCTATTTTTGCATATCTAAGTACAGCCATTCAATCAATCTATACAGCTGCAGGAAATCAACCTTATTGTTATATGGAATGTTATTGTTCTTCTGTCGTGTGTGTGGGTGTGTGTGTGGGGGGGGGGGGGGGGTGATGAAAAAGAGTTATGACAAGTGTTGTCTTCTATGTAGAACATAGTCCTCTATATCAGGCCATTGTGTTCTTATTTGGCGGTTTGAAAAATAGGCGCGCAAGAGAAGAAAATTTAAAACTTTCTGTTATAGGCGTTACAGAGACGGATAGCATTAATATTAATAGATGATACAGGGAGATTAAACATACAGAGATGCTTGGATGCTGTGAATTTAAACAGTGCAAACCATGTAAAGTAAACAGGCATATCTCTGGTTGATACTAGTAGTTCTGTAAAACTAATCCACATTTAATTACTCCACCGCCAAGTGGTTAATTGCAAAAGCAAAAACATTACTTTGGTAAAGTATACTGAAAGAAGCGGCTTCCATTACCATAGTAATTCCAGTACACAACAGCAACAAAAAGCTTTTTAATGCAGCCTATACTTTTTTTAGTCAAACTTTCATCTTTGCACATGCTGCAGGAAGAAAAGAACCGACTTGGGAACGAATGGGAGGAATGCTATTCAGGGCCGAACGACAGATGCCAAGAGAGTCCTGCTAAAAGCTGGAGATGATAAACCGGCCCTGCCCATATCTGGAGTTATACGGAAACCCGAGATCCATGGGCAGGGGGATGGAACTTCAAGAAGGGGCAGAGACACAGAGGCGTGTGTGTGTGTGTGTGTGTGTTTATGTGCTGTTAGCCAGATAGAAAGAACAAGGAGAGCACATTGCAAGGGTGCGTGTGTATTTGGTAAGAGTGAGGACTGCGAACTTGAGGAGGGAGTTCCCAAAGTCTGCACACTTGTGCACCAGAATCTGCTTTCAGAAACTCGACATTAAGATGAACACAGTCCTGCTGCAGAAGATGCATACTCATGTGTGAGGTTTGAACAGAGGTAGTCTTGACATGTTAGAGATTTGTTAATTCTCTTGCAGAGTTCTGAGGAGAGAGGAAAATGGGGTAAAACCAGCCAAAACAAAGCCAAAGGATGGACTAAAGAGAACAAGACAGACCGGATGGACATGCGTGGAGAAAAAGTAAACGTGGGATTGCTGCTGCGTTTGGCAGCCCTGCTCATAGCGGTGTGTTGGTGCCTTCATGTTGTTTACCTGGAAACCAGTTGGCAGAGTTCCCCTCCACCTCTGACTTTGGGACGTCCCACTCAGCCAGGTCTCAACTGGGGTCAACAAACCGGGATGAAACATGGCTCTGCGGAAATGCAGGAGAAAAACTCCGAAAGCAGAACGTCCTTTCATCACCCTGTCAGGAGTGACGGTCGGATCAGGAAGAAACACGTGGAGAAAGAAAACCCCCACCCACTGCCAGCATGCTGCCCACCTCTCCATCCTCACAGAAAGGTATGGTTAATATTTACTGCTAACTAACTTCTTTGGTCATAATTATTGTTATTAGAATTGCTATGACCATCCTGATTCAGTCTTATCAGCCTACGGAGGGCTGAATGTGGGCCGTTTTGCTTTATCTATGTGAATCACTGGCTTATAGCAATCCCAGGAGGGGGATGAAGGGAGAACAGCCAGCAGAATCAATGCAGGTTCAATGTTCTCCTACGAAACCTTTGAAGCTATAAAAGATGGGCTTGTCACTCTGGTTTAAGTTAATGCAAAGCTCCTTCTTTTTCCCTGACAAATGTCCACTGTTTATGTGTATGGTTTAGCAAGTACCGAGCATTATGCAAAATCCTTGAATTTATTCACATAGCATCCCTTTTCAACAATGAACTTCAGTGTATTTTACAGGGCTTTGATGGGATGGACAAAGGTCTATATATGGTTTTTCCATTTTTTTTCTAAATAAAAGTGTAAAATGCCTTTGTATTCAGCTGTGTGGTGTCCTGAGTCAATACTGCTGAACCCCTTTTTTGCTGTAATTACGGCAGCAATTCTACCATGGGAATCACTGTGCCAGCTTTGAGCAGCTAGAACCAACAATTTTTATGTCCTGCCACCAACTCTCCAGTGGATTTAGGTCTGGACAGGCCCAATGTGACGCATGAATACTGGGTGTTGATGCTCAGCCTCAGGTTTTCTCAAAATCCTGCAGTATGTTTTTCCAGGGTTGCACCTATTTAGCTCCATCCATCCTAACATCAAATGTGACCATCTTCCTTATGCTTCCACAGTATGTAGCTGTTTAACAACTGTGTTTCAGTGGTGCAGGAGGGAGGAGGGGCTGTCCAGGGTGATGCACATTGAGTTTTGCACATTGCATGAACATTAAAAAAAAAGTTTAACTGGCAACTTTCAAGTGAGTCTTACCATGACAGTCTTTCATATATGGCTTTCTTCTTGCCAAGGCCAGATTTGTAAAGCAATAATAGTTGTCCACACAGTCTCCCACCACCTGAGCTGTCGGTCTCAGCAACTTTACAAAAGTGGACCGCTTGGCTGCTTCTCTGTATAATTACATACGAGGTGGACGGCCACGTCTTGCTTTTCAGCTCGGTCTTACTCGTTACATTTTCGAGTGATAGATTGAACCGTGATCAGCTATGGATTTTCAAAACTCCTGCCGTCGTTTTACAGCCTCTTTCCTTCTCTAGTTTTGTCCATTAATGTTCTCCTAAAAACCTCTGAGGCCTTCACCGAACAGCTGTATGTAGACCAAAATGAAATCACATACAGGTGGTCTTTATTTACTGGGGGACTTCTCTCCTGATTTATATGTGGCTGTATCACAGTGTTCAGATTTGAATTTGTCAAAGCTTTAATGAGCCTTTCCTTCCCGCTTCACAAGAGGGCACTACTTTGAGGTGGCCTGTCAATACAGTTTGTGGCTGTAACATGTCAAAAATGTGGGGAAGGTTTTGGGGGGGTGAATACATTCTGCAAGACCGCGCAACTCAAACGCTCCTCCCGCGAATCAAAGCAACATCCCTTGTGAAGAGCTGTCCAAACAACTCATGTGCAAGCTCCAGGAGCTGGAACCTATAACTGGTGAAAAGTGCACTCCCTCTGTTTTTGGTTTCTTCTTACGTCTTTCTCTCTGATTTATCTCTGTCATTATTTAATCTCCTCATCCATCCATCTTCCATTTGCACCCCCCCCCCCCCCCCCATTCTCCTTCACACGCACACACACACCCGATCCTGAACTTGCCTCCTTTTATTCCACTCCACTGCTCCTCCTTGTTATGGTCCTTTAAAGCACTCCACGCCCGTTCTGTTGTGCCTTTTTTTTATCTTTTACGACCTAAATTACCTCGAGACAAATGAGCAACGGTGATGAGTTTTAAATGCCAAAGAAATTGCCGCAGGGTTATCATAACAGAATGTGAGACGAGCACTTGTACGCTATCAATATTACAAGGATGCCATATGCTGACTTTCTCTGATTCTTAACAGATTTCGCCTCCTAAGATGCCTCGGAGGGGCCTTGGTAGGGATTCTGTGTCATGTGTTGCTCCTCCTTAAGTACCTCTTTTTCGCTACTCTCATGTCTCCTTCACTTTGCTCCCTTTAGGCTCTCATCTTGAAGATCACAGTACCTCTTTTGCTCTGCCGCATTTAGCATTCCCCACTCTCTCATCCTCCCTCTTGCTTTTTCTAGTCTTATGTGATGGGGACTCACTTCTCATTTTGAGTCCACTTCTTATTTCTTCAGCATTAATCCACGAGTTGCAGATAAAGTAACAAGCTGGAAGGCAGAGTTGGGATGACAAAGGCATTTAAGGACTGCAGTGCAAAGATTCGGGGGGAAATTCTGGCAGATTTAAAGGACAGCATTTAATACCGAGTGAATTTTTAAGTAACTGTCATTGCTTTAGCAAGAATTTAGAAATGTATAGAAAATTACGACGTCTGGCTTGTTTACATTGGACTGACCGTTTAAGATACCTATTAATGACAGAAGAATCTCAGTTTTATGTTCCTGCAGAGCACAAACAGAAAGTGCACCTCACAGATTTCTATTTATGAGCCCTGTTGAACTATGCAAATATTTTTCCGTCATTAGTATCATCATTATATTACTTATTCCAGTAATTCAGTTCAAGAAGTGAAACGTGGTCGATTGACAGACACAGACATACATTCATTTCTCTTAATTGGGATAACCGTGGCTGACAGTTGATGAAAACCCAGAGCTCAGGTTCATTAATATTTATAATTAATGAATCTTAGCCCACTAAAAATATATATCCATGTATACAGCAAATGGACTGAACTTATACAGCACTTTTCCAGTCATACTGACCGCTCAAAGTGCTGCACACTAGAGCCACATTCACCCAATCGCACTCACTAACACGCACACATTTATACACCGATACACAGCTCGGTAGGCAACATGTGACAAGGGGAAGCTGGAATTGATTCTCAGTACTGTTTAGGTCAGCCCATCTTAGGGAAAGGTGCCCTAAACTGACTGTGTAAACTTTACACTGGGCCTTTGTCATTCTTCCTTCAGATTCTGGGACTTTTATCTCCAAAGGAAATGCAAACATGTTTATCTCATTTGAAAAGAAGACCACTGAGGAACAGTGTATTTCTCACATTGTCTCTTGTTTAGGAGTGCCTTCCCATAAAAACTGTAAAAGTTGTAGCTCATCTCCTGGAGACATCTGTGTGGTGGCTACTGAAGCACTGACCCCAACTGCAGTACATGATTTGAATCTCCCCCCAAGCTCTTGGCTCTCCTTCACAATCCGCTCAAGGCTACAGTTAACCCTGTTGCTTATGCGCCTTTTTCTAGCACAGTGTTTCATTTCACCCAACTCTCCATTAATATACATGGGTACTGACCTCTTTGAGGATCCAACTTCTTTAGTATGACCTTTTCTGAGCGTTCTTCTTTCGCTATATCTTTATTATTAACATTTGTATTGGTCTTATGTAATATTCTTATATTTTTTAGTTGCACCAGGATACACAGGAGACTTTTCTGTATATGTTGCCACTCTGCATTATATTCATCTGTATAACTCTATTGTGCTAGTTTATAAAGTAAGCATGCAGTTAGTACTTAGATAATTGTGGCCAAATGTCATTGATCAATGATTATATTATGAAATGAATACCATTTCACTACAATCCCTCTGCAACATTATTAAATTTGCACTATATACACAATTTGCATTTGCATGCAGGGTAGTAGCGGAGGATTAATGTTTAATATAACGTTTAGTCATCATGTTAAAAATGTCATTTTCTTGGTTGAAGTTCTCTTATATAATTTTTCTATGATCATTTATGTTCAGATCAGAGAATTTGGTCATTTGGAAGCTTTTCCCAGTTGAGTGTGGATTCTATTCTGCATTCAATGTATTACATTCATAGTTTTCAGTATTTACTGATAACCGGCTGATACCTGTTGGCATAATACCTGAAAAATCTATAAATTCAAACACCTTACATTTTTAAAAGCTAATTTTCCCTTGTGATGTGTGAAATGCTGATTTATTTTTAGTTAGAGGTAAAGTTATGTATAAGTTGTCTGGTATTTTCTTTGGTTTTCATGATTTTGTTTGTTCACTAATGTTCTTTAACAAACATCTGAGGTGTTGTTGGGTTTATACTGAGGTTACACACAGATTAACTCAATTTTCTAATTAAATGATTTCTGAAAGAAAATGATAACATCTTTATTAAGGGTATTGGGGTTTGCGTATGTATGCATCCCACACTTTTCTGTTATTTGTAATAAAATTAAAATGTATGCATCACTTTCCTTTCACTTTGCACTTATTTGAAATATGGTCAGGCATTTTGTACTGACTTGGTATAGATCTCAATAATATCTTGTCAATATATGAGCATGCAAAGATAAATGCTCCTTGTAAAATAAAAGGTTTAACCACAAAGTTCATAAAGAATATTGCATAATGTTTTAGTAGGTCCAACCACACATTTATCATCTTCACACTGAAAAACAAAGATTATCTGACTGATGTGTGGAAGCTATAATAAAACTAGATACATCTAAAGTCTCATGCCAGCTTTGCTGTCATCAAAAGAAAGACCTTTGGAAATTGTTTTGGAAATCTTTTGGGTTAGAAACTGCTTCTGTGACTAATCTAACGCAATTCGTGCCAGTGTGCGGAAAATGTTGCACCAGCTGCTTTTAGGTCTGCCAAATGATAAAGAAGATGTTGCTCAGCACTTTCAGCTTTGCATGACAGTGATTGTTTGGTGCAAAACTCAAAAACCCACACATATAGCTAACTCTACAGCTGTCAGATACTAATGGGCAAGTGTTGAATCAGAAAAGGATGACAGAGATATGACTTGCATAGGAATTTGGAGTAATGCCATAGAAAACAACAAGTACAGTTCGAAAATAACAAACAGACAACATTAAGGCAAAGATGAAACCTGTTGGCTTGATGTGCTCTAAACCCACAATTCAGATTGGATGCTGTCCCTGGTCCTACGATAAATGTGTTATATCAGCGGATGCTTGAGGGTTGTATAAGGTCATGTGCCTGAAGAAAGGAGACAAATGTCAATCCACATGCAAAGAGGATCTGATTTGAAAGCGGTGGGGAAAAAACAGTAGTGAAAAATGTAGGCATATTACATTGCTCATGAATGTTATTTTGAATGATAAAACTTTGTACTCTTCAGGATATTAACCATTATTTTAGGCCTTCATGTGGCAGCTGTACATCTGAGCTGTACTACAGCTACTGAGATTAAAATACACAAAGCTACATTCTCTGTACTAATCCGATTATTCTATTCACACTAGATTTTATTTAGGGTTGTCAGACTAAAAGAGCTAAATACAAATTAATTTCATTTCACACGTTTCAGATTTTTAATCGGACAAAAAAATAGGAAACTCGTGCATCCTTTTGCTTCCACTTCATAATTATGATTCAGCTAAGAAATAAAATCCATATAAGATCTATTTGAGGTTGTTGCTGCTCTGTACTGACAAAATGTGGAAAGGTTGGGGGTCACCGACATGGTGCCCACAAGCCTGTTTAAAACAATAGCACAACCCTCAAGTGAGTTCCATGTAAAATGTTATTTTATTTAGTTGCTCTAGCTTTTTAATCATACTTGTATTTACATAGATTTAAAAATGATAAATGCATTAAAAACATGTTTATATTATATAAAGTTAAGGTGAGCCCTTACTCTTCTAGTTCAAAGGTCAGTACAGGTAGCACTTCGTATGACAGTGCCGATGAAGTAGCTCTCCACTTCTAAAAGGTTGGTGATCCCTGGTCTAGAGGAACAAATACTTTTGCAAAATCCTGAGATTGTTGGACATTTATGAAAGAATCCATTTAATGGTATTTTATAAAAAATCTGACAATGACGACTGGTGAGGCTTAGAATCAGATGTGTTTTGCATATCTGTGATTGAAAGGCCTTGTTTTAACAAAAATCAACCATTTATTGACCAAAACAGTCAAAATAAATGCATTTAAATACCTTTCAATAGCTGTAGTCTTATCTTTTTCTCTTTGTTTCATCTTTTTCTTTTACCTATTCCTTTATGTATCTTTAACCTTTCCGTTGCTGTGGGCATTGCATTTGAAATAACCACAAAATTATTTAAAAAAATAAAATGAATGCATTTAAATACCTTTCATTAGGTGTAGAAAAGATATCGACCAGTTATGTATAATACCTACTGTATTTGCATACCTGACAACACATGACAATACTTCAGCATATATGTAATAAAAATGTTTAAAATGTATTGTCTGCTGGAAAAAAAGGCTTTTTCTCTGTGAAGAAACACCTCCAATGTGCTACTGCTTCCCCAGAAACACCAATAGATCCCCTGCTGGTAAAAAAAAAAAAAAAAAAAAGAGAACAGAATCTGAACAAAATAAGGCAAGAACTATATTTAATAAAGTTATTTTCATAATCTTACTCTGGGGCACGTAGCGTCGAAAGATGACAGGACAAGCTGGGCTGACAAATGCCATCTTCAACAATGAACTGGTGTGTGTGTGTGTGTGTGTGTGTGTGTGTGTGTGTGTGTGTGTGTGTGTGTGTGTGTGTGTGTGTGTGTGTGTGTGTGTGTGTGTGTGTGTGTGTGTGTGTGCGTGTGTGTGTGTGTGTAAAAGAGACT